>DWHP01008725.1:0-10452 GCA_018247895.1 Parnassius honrathi | reverse complement strand
GCCTCTGCAAACTCTGTAAATAACTATTTTTCTAATATTGGTAAACAGCTTGCAGAACAGATTGAATATGTTGAAAGCGACTCTAACTCTTACCTCCAAAATCTGCCAACACATCCAAACTCCTTCGTACTTCTGCACACTGATCATTATGAAGCTGACAACATTTTGATGAACCTAAAATCTAAAAGTTCGCCCAGCTGGGATAACATCCCGACTGCTTTTCTTAAATGTGCAAAAGAAATAATCGTTCCCATCGTAACTCACCTAGCAAACCTGTCCTTTGATAAAGGAATATTCCCAGCTCCCCTGAAGCAGTCGATTATTACTTCGGTTTATAAAACTGGGAATAGAGATGACGTAAGCAACTATAGGTCTATATCGGTGCTGCCCGCGATGTCCAAAATACTCGAAAGACATAAATGTAAGATTAATCGCCTACTTACAAAAATATGAGATCTTGTTTTCTTCCCAGTTTGGTTTCAGACAAGGTAAATCAACCGAAAATGCAGTCTCTGCATTGAGCTCATTGGTAACAGATGAAATGGATAAACATAATAAATGGATAGCAGTATTCTTGGATTTGAAGAAAGCGTTTGATACGGTCTCTATGCCCACTCTTGTACATAAGCTGGAAAGAATTGGTATCAGGGGTGTTCCACTAAAATTACTCTCGGATTACTTTGCAAACAGAAGGCAGAAAATAAAACTAGAAAATCACACTAGTTGCACTAATGTGTCGTTTTACTGTCCCGCAGGAAAGTGTTCTTGGCCCCACGTTATTCTTAATTTATGTGAATGATTTATGTAACATGACCCTTGAAAATGCCGAAATACTCTCTTATGCAGATGACACTGCCGCTGTTTTTACCGGAGGATCCGGGGACATTGCTAAAAAGAATGCAGAAAAAGGTCTTGAGCAAGTAGGTAAATGGCTCCGATTTAATCTCCTTACGCTCAATACGGCCAAAAGTTGCTATATATGCTTTAGCATTTTTATCAACGCTCATCCAGAACTTGATTTTGCGGTGAGAATACATCACTGCCGTATCACAACAGAACTGCCATTGCCCCACTATACAAAAAGTAACCGAAGCTAATTATTTGGGAGTATGGCTGGATCAAAGACTCTCTTGGTATCCTCAACTTGAACATGTCACTCAGAGAATAAGGAATCACACATGGATTGTTTGCGTAAATTTGCCTCTGCGGTAAGCATGCTGGTTGTAATGCATGGAGCTACATCCCTTATATATCTATCTATAACCTTTCCCAATGTCTTAAGGAGAAAGGAAGATAGGTTTATAGGTCTAAAGGACTTTGGTAAAGCGTAGTCCTTTCTACCAGCCTTAGGTATAAATAGAACCTTAACAATTGTTCATCGTTTTGGAATATTTCCCCATGCACAATATGCTCTGAAGATTTTCACCAGATAAGGAAGAAGGATGTTTATACCCCTCTGTAGTTGGATGGGAATTATTCCATCTTCCCCGCTTGATTTAAATGGTTTAAAGGAGTCAACAGCCCACTGCACTAGGTTTGACCTTATTATCTTTGCAGCCCTACACCAGTCCTCATTACAAGGCCTTCGTAGGGCTTTGAAAGGATTCAAGGCAGAAGTCTTATGTGACCCTAAGAAATGGGTCGACGCTAGTAACTCCAGTGTTTCTGTTTCACTATTAGTAAAGTTACCATCCGGCATTTTGTGTAGTCTTGCACTGCGAAGCAAAGACTCAATTTCCTCGCATAGGTTCCTCCACGACGCTCTCTTGGCTTTCCTAATTTCTTTATTATATTCAGTTAGGGCTGCACTATAAATATCCCACTCTTTGGTTTTCGTAGCCCTATTAAATAGTTTTCTTGTCTTTTCCCTAAGTTATTTTAGCGTAGTATTCTACCAAGGAAGTTTTCGCGTTGAGGTCTTGGTTTTGACGGGACAACTGTCCTCAAAAGATTCACGTTTACCTACGGTTGCTGTCTCCGTCGCTAACTCCAGAACTTCAATCGTTTTGATACTTTTAGGAAATGTTTCCAAATTCCTCCTTAAGCTATCTCTGTAGATATCCCAGGAGGTCGCTTTTGGATCCCCAAAAGTAACGGTTTCGTAGGTTGGTGATGCTCCAATCACAAAGTTAATGTGTTTGTAATCAGACATCGAGTTTGCGCTACTAACATGCCAGTCATTTATCCGCCTGGACATGTTATTGGTAGCAAAGGATATGTCTAACACATCATTCATCCTAAGTTTAGGCTTACCAGGCGGTTGGAGATGAGAAAATAAAGTAACTTACCTCTTTCGTTGATGTTGGTGCTTTCCCAGGCTGTGTGGTGAGCATTAGTATCACAACCCACCACAAGTTCGGGATTGAGTTTTCGGGTGAACTCCGCCACTCGCTCTATTTCGATGGTAGGATCTGCGTTCTCGTCAGGAAGATAGGCTGAGCAAATGATTACTCTGGGCTCTGTGCATCCCTTGAGATTTACGAAGGCTGTAACCAGGTCATCATTGCAGTACTCTGAAACAGCTAAAAGTTCAATATTTTTAACACAAGCTCAGGGGCTACTGCCTTTAGTATTGACAAGAATCTTACCGGCAGCCGCCAATCCCAGAACTTGACCGTTGGCCAACCAAAGCTCTTGTATAACGGCGAGGTCAATGTTGTTCTATGCAAAGCAAATCTCCATCACGGCAGAAGCGGCTGCTGCATGGAGAAGATTTGCTTGGAAGACCCTCGTCTTACCTTTGGGTTTAGCCATTAATGGGCGTGGGGGGGCAGGGGTCTTTTCCGCCTGTTGAGAACGAGGACGTCCTTTACCTGTGCACTTGACCCCAGCTTTACCTTTCGTCAAACCTGTCCCACCTTCCCTCCCCCCAGGCCTAGACGACACCAGCGGAAGCCGTCGAATCGAGGCGAAACCTTGCGCCTTGGGTCTTCATCACTCTCACCGGTGGCGGCATTCTAGCCTCACCCCGAGAGGTGGAGGGGTGGGGGAGTTTAGGCGATTCGGGCTCCATTGCCGCGTCAAAGCCTCCCGTGACTTTAAAAGTTATCATCTTAAAGCCAAGGACGACTTTGCCGCCTACCTTCTGGAGAGCCTCTGCCGATGGGTCGCCCAGAGAAAAGGTTACTAAGAACCCATTCTCCTCATCACTACGGTGGAGGATTCTCCAGAACTCAGTATGGAACCCTTCATTTTGTGCCCTCAACAGCACAACCGCCTCCTCTGGAGAGTCGGCTTCACTGCGGGGCAAGTAGGTAATTCCCAGCTGAGGCTTAGGCTGTTTGCCCTCGGGTATTAACGAGACCTCTGCCTCCGGCCAGGTTTGAATTTTTCCGATTTCACCCACAATCCAGTCCTGGCTTGCCTTATTCAAGCGCGTTACCAGAATCCAACCTTGCTTATGGGTATAACCCGAAAATTTTGAACCCATACCCGGTTGCGCCCAGCAGGCCGTCTTAGCGATGGCCTGTGTTAGTGTCCGGTGGGCCAGCCGCATCTGTTCCACACTCATAGGATTCGAATTGCGAATTCCTATACGCGCGGAGTAAGCTACGGCACTGAAACTGAGCTTCTTCTCCCGCGTTGCCAGGTTCACAGACCTCCTGGGCTAGTGTTTGGGCGACTCCTCCTCAGACCGACTGTATTATTTCGCCTTCGGAACTGGGGGAGGCTTGGACAGAGGAATTTCGTCTCAGGGCTTCTGGCAGAGAGAGAGGGCCTCGTAGGTTCCTATCTCAGCTGCTATCAATCTTCGGTACATTTTCCTTGCTGCCCCACTAAGATTAGGCCTAGCAAACTTTTTTTCCCTCCCTGGTTCGTTTCCGATTGTGGTTCGGCTGCAGACGTGTCCTCCACTTCACGGCTCGTCCCAGGTTGGGGCGCAATGTCGCAGGGTGTTGGTGAGGCTAAAGGAGCCTCTTCCAATGCTACAGCTGGTTCCATAAAGGAGATTTCTCAATATCTTTTCCAAAATGTCGGTTTTCGTCCATGTTGTTTCCACGATTAGCCAGGGAAATACTCGGTCACCCCCGGCAGAGCCCTCCATGCCGAGGGAAGGGCTAAAATACTCTCCAAATCGCCCTGATCTCGGGTACGAACCATTCGCAACTGGACTCCCTCCAGCCACGCATCCATCGACACGGTACGCTTGACACCTTATATTGGGTTAGGATAGAAAAAGAGGGTGGGATAAAAGAAAACAAAAAGAGGATCGTCCGAGTGTTTCAGTTCGGTCTGTTTCCTATTGAACCAGACCAAATAACAGGCGGCAACCATGTGAAGGAGAACTCCTCAGACTTGCCCTGGGGATCAACACGACCCGCGCTCTCCTTCAGAGCCATACACCAAGCTGCTTGCCGGCCAGGAGAGCAGAATAGGTGTAAATCTAATCCTATTTACAGTATCAAAAAGTTAGGAGTAGACTAGCCCCCGCCCGAAATACAGGCTATCAGGCATTTTATTTCAGTCGTCAGAGGTGACAACACATTTGTAGTATCCTTGTATGAGGTTGGCTGAAGGCTTCGATGGACTGCAGTAGCCACTTACCATCAGGTGGACTGTAACTTTTTCACTTAGTTTTATTAAGATTTAAAAAATGATCCTCCCTTGACGACCTTGCCTTACAAGATGTGGTAAATCGATGAATGTAGGCTTAAAAAAGACAGATGATATCTTAGATTATTATGTCGAAGAAATAAATATATTTCAAATCGCAATTTAATATTGCAGTTGGCTCAGGACTGTGCTTTGTGGTATTCCCCAGTGCGAAGGCTTATGTCCAACGTGGACGTGTGATGTGCTAAAATGTAAATGATGATGGTGATAAAGATAATGACTGTTAAAATGATAAATAAGTAAAAAATAGTAATAAAACTCATAATAAAACTCAAAGTATCCATTTAAACATAACAGATTATAAAAGAACATTAATTTTTAATAAAAACTCAATTAGAAATAAAACATAAGTGTTTCATTTCATCTTTAGATTACCGAGAGTTGCTTTACTACGTGATTTTAATATAATAATGAAAACAAGGAATATGATGTTTTGACGATCTGAATAAAAACACAATACGGTATAAATATAGTTAATAAAATAAACTGCTTATTAAAAAAAACGACGGGTTGCACTCCGGGAGTGCCGGTTGAAGTGAAAACTTGAATATTAACATCCTGCATTTTTGATATTTTGGAATGGTTAGGGAATAATTTTGCATGAATTGCTTTAATTATCAGTATAAAAGTACTATCGTTTATGTCATAGAATACAGTATTTATTTATTGTGCTATCGTACACAACCATGACAATTTATATTTCATCAAAACATTCGCACAAGCGCCCTGCGCTGCCTAAACGAAACAGCAGGTGCAGGCATACATTTTCGCCGCGCCGTAGAAAGAGAGGGCGATACTACCTCTCCTACGCCGCGCCGTCTTACGAATTTTCGATCAGGTCACGTGTCCTGACGCGAGTTTAATATTTTTTACCCATTACTGAAAAAGTGTACAACGCCGCTAAAGAAGTTTTCACTTCAATAAAAAGTATGATAATTTAACTGCTTTTTTATAAAATTACCTTGCATTTCTTTACGACACACATAATACACATGAGTTGATTATATTATGTTAATGTTAACGTCCATGCCTTTACCGGTAGTTGTTAGGAACTCATTGTGACAAATATGTACGAGTACGATAAGCCTGAGGACCTTCAATTGATGTGTACAACCAGAGCGCGTTGACAGTGACGACTTACGTAACTGAAAGGTTGCTCTTTATTGCTGCCCGTATGAGGAAGCTCAAAGTTAGTCAGCGAACACTTTGAGAGGGCTTACATTCAGAGATTCTCTCCACATTCACACTCTTCGTAACGAGGATTTTAGCAAAATAAACAACAATAATTGACATAGATCAGTTTGTTTACATAGTAGACTATACATATATAAGCAGGGGGTTGAAGGACGCAAGTAACTCAGGACTCGATGGGAAAGACTTACGTTCAAGAATGTATTTGTGATAGGATGGTGTTGTGGGTAATGTTGATGATTATATGTTGTGTATGAAAACAATGAATTATTTCTATCAAAGGAATTTTTCTGACAAGAGTTTCTACGTAAATTGTTTCTTATATATTTTGTCTTTACATAAAACCAGACACATTTAGTATAAGGGGAAAGAGAAAAGTGAAGCTGAGCTCTAAAGCACGCAATTGATCACGCTAATTCCGAAGCTTAGAGGATAGAATCACGACAATTTGTCACAATATAACTGCTAGTGGATTCCGTGTGATGTTTCTCTGGTGAGGGGGAAATTGAGCGTTCGGTCTTTATGTAAATTTTACCTTGTTTAAGAATGTGCGTTTTTTACTGTTTTTTTTTCTTAAGTACGAGTTCTGTTAACGATTATAAAGTAACAACCTATATTAGATATGCTGCAGTAGGCAGAACTCTTTTCAAAAGCGGCACCAGCTGTACTGCGGGCGTCTATTGTGCTACGTCAGTGTAGTATTGACTGCCTTGTAGTTCTAGCGGGCGCGACTGCTGTTCATGTGGTTAGTAATGTTACAGCCTATATACGTCCCACTGCTGGGCACAGGTCTCCGCTCATTTCTGAGAGGGTTTTAGGGCCAGGCCAATTGTACACCGCGCTGCCCCAATGCGTTTTGGCGAACTTCACATGTCTTCGAAATAATTTATTTCTTATTTCTCTGACATGCAGGTTTCCTCACGATATTTTCCTGCACCGCCGAGCACGTGGTAAATCAGCACTTAAAATTGCAATTAACAATTTCATTGGTGCCAGCTGGGATCGAACCCAGTGTGCTCGCGTACTGTGAAATTTACAGGGAGCGCTAACCATCTGAGCTATTGTTCATGTGGTATGTTCACGTGGTACCTGGTTTTTATTCCGGGTCGGAATGAAATTACTAATTGGGTTTTTCTATCAAGAAAGTCTCAGTAGCAGTCCGGAGAATGAAAGTTGGCGGAATTCAACCCCAGTGCCTCGGAAAGTAAGTGAAACCGGTCCTGTAACTTCTCTCCCTCAGGTCGTGCCGGGTTGCCGTCCCAACGAACAATGAGTGAGAGTGAGGGAATAAAAAGTGCATCTGCGCTGCGCACATGTTCGTGCACTGTGTAACTGTGATCCCGTCGTGCGCTGATGTTTAGTCTCCGTTTAGTCTGGCCGCCGTGATCGGAATCCGGTCTAGAGGATATATTATGTTTTTAGTTTGTAGTCATGTAACAGAGATCACTTTTGTTATTATATCGTCAAAGTACTATAGAAATAAAAGTAGTTTTTTCTTTAGAAACTCATTGTGTATCGTAGAAGTAAAGGCTCGGCTTATGAAATTATGCGGAGACTGTCAAAAGTTTTTATAACCTTCTGAGAGGAATAAGAAAAATCATAAGTTCAAGGTAACAACTAGAATTTCGTCTTAAAAGAGTTACATCAAAAATTACAACCTGTACTTTTCAAACAATTTGCCTTACATCTTTTACTCTGTCTTTCAGACTCATCGCTTAAGAGTTTATTTTTCAAATTTATGTGAGACCGCTCGGATATATAACATATCTAATAAAAGTATAATTATGTAAAGCCGTTTTCCAGAAATCAGTACCTACAAATACACCAAAAATATAAAACGTCGTCGTTTTCAAAATTTAGTTACACAAATAAAACAATTGGAATTACATTTCAATACTTAAAATGAAAGCTAACATTGAAATAACTATGAGACAACCATATTAAAATGTTTCGATGTAAAATACTCCTACCGGTAGCGGTAAGCGGTATCAAAGGTGCGAAATTTATAGTATTGCGATCGTCAATAGCCCTGTGTGACGATATAGACAAATCTTCCCTGCAACGTGAGCGTTCCATGTCCAGAAGAAAAAAAACTAGTTCAATCAAAACAAGAATATAGAATAATGGCGTGATACACTGGGACAGACGTTTAGAACGAAATTATATGGGTTTATTACAGTCCTTCATATAGGAAATCTAAAAACGTGACGTAATATTTTTTGTCAATTTAATTTTTTTTTATACGATAAGGTGTCAAACGAGCACAAAGTCCACCTGATGGTAAGTGGTTGCTGCGGCCCATAGACATCTACATCTATCCTCGATTACAAATCAAAATGCAGAAGCGTTGTCACCCGTGAGGACTAAGATGGAATGCCTCGTTTCCAGTAAATAAGTCTCCGATTCTCTACACTCACCATACGAAACACAGCAGCATTAAGCTACTTTTTAATGCTGGTAATATTCCCCGGTCGAGCCGACCCATTCGTGCTACAACTATCTACCAATATAACTCCACAATGGCTGTACCACGTGTAAAATATTGACAACTTGTTAACCATCCCTTTATCTGTATACACTAGAAATTTTTTCCACATGCATGACAAAATATTGTGCCTCAAGACATTTTTTCATAGGTACAATTTAATGTGAGCTCTATGCCAGTTCTGTATGAACGATTCCAGCTTGAAACTTCATTTTGCATTCGCAGTAAACTGAGAAACTGGCATAGGTGAATGAAATATAAAGTTACAAAGGAAGAATCGTATTCTGTTCGTGCCTGAAGCGATGTGTTCCGAGTACCCCTACACAATGTCTTGATTCTAAGTGTATTTCTTTTTGGAAATAACATTTTATAGCCCTGTATATATTAAGCCACTGTTTTAGTTATTGTGGTGACGTTCTGATGCAATATATGACCGACGATACTGAACGTCTCTAAGAGAGCCTTTACGACCGTACCAATAAAAATACAACAGAAAGTAGAAGTGAATCGTAAAACAACACTAATATCAACGTGTCCCGAAAAATCTCGTCCTGTAAGTGCTCGCCCGGCGCTCTACTGAAAATATTGTTCGTGTTTTGATTTATGGGTCTTAAAAGCGGACCTTGCTCCGCGCCTCGAGTTATTGTTTTTCCCTTTATGAAAATAGCGCATTTTACCGCGTACACTGTTTCAAACGAAGTTTCTTCGTGATTTATGCCCAAGTTATGTTTATGTAGCGATAAGCCGGGTATTTTTTTGAGTTAACCTCGTTAATTGCTTTGGGGCGTCAAGTCAATAATACAGCACTTATAGCACATTTTAAATGCTTTCCCCGAATTTTAAATGAATATCTGTAAAACATTACAACTATAATGTCTGAGTATTATTGTGGAATAATGTTCAGAATACGAACTAAATCACAGATTTAACATGGTTTCAGTTAAAGTTAAAAGTTAAAGTTACAGCCTATATGCGTCCCACTGCTGGGCACAGGCCTCCGCTCATTTCTGAGAGGGTTTTAGGGCAAGGAAGTGTCCGCCGCGCTGCCCCAATGCGTGGGCGAACTTCACATGTCTTCGAAATATTTTTTCCTATAGCTTTCCTCACGATGTTTTCCTTCACCGCCGAGCACGTGGTAAATCAGCACTTAAAATTGCGATTAACAATTTCGTTGGTGCCGGCTGGGATCGAACCCGGGTTACTCGCGTTCTGTTATATTTCCAGCGAGTGTTAACCATTTAAGCTACCACGTCTTTAATAGACTCATACTAAAACGTAATTCCAGAAAATTAAAATAAAATACCTCACTGCCTGTAATTATACTGCTTCACCATGCCTTTTAAAAATAAACTGAACCAACTAAAATAGCAACATATACACTACTACTTCATGGCATAAAAATTTTAACGGCTGTAAAAACCCGCACTTAGCAAACTCTTAGCCATTAGATTTTGTCACAATCAAAACCGTACATAAAACACTATACTGTGATTAATTTAACATATCGTTACTTTTGTTTTTCCAACAGGTATTTTGTCCCCATGGTGGTGTCGCTTTCGTTATTAACTCTGATATGCTGGACTATCAGCGGTGCGTTGGACATCAACAGGATAAAAGCCATTACTCCAGTTAGTATGAGATAATACAAAAATAATATTTGCTTTTAATTAAAGAATAAAACTAGTTCTGTGTATTTTTTTTTTTTGCTTATTATTAATATTCCGAAGTTTGGTTTGTTACCTGTACCAAGTGGTACCAAGTAACTTTGGTTTCGGAAGACAATTATGGACGATTTGTTGTCATAGTTACATAGACTAAAATACAAATACATACTCATCAACAACTTCGAACTTAGTGCTCCCGACAACTACCGACGTATGTGTGATATGGACATTACACATGACCTTTGTTTTGTCCATGTTCATCTTAAGACCTAGGGTAGTACTATTGAAGTCATAGAGCATAGTGCTTAGGTCCTCCAGCGATTCTGCCATAAGGACTATGTCGCCCGCAAATCGAAGGTGAGTGATGTACTCACAATTAATGTTAATAACCTTTCCAGTTCAGAAGCTGGAATATGTTTTTCAATGCAGCGGTGAAGAGTTTCGGGGATATAACGTCACCCTGTCTTACACCTCTCTGCAGTTGGATAGGTTTCGTAC
>DWHP01008724.1:0-10453 GCA_018247895.1 Parnassius honrathi | reverse complement strand
ATGTATACCGACGAGGGTGATCGCTACCAAGCTATTTCTATTTTGTTTTGTGTTGTTAATTGTAAGATACATGATTGTAAGCTATTATTTAAACAAATATTCCCGCTGGGTTTCTTGCTGGTTCTACCCGGGACAGAGTTTTTTTTTGCGAACCAGTGATGAATAAAAAAAGGGACTTTCAATAAGTATTATTTATAATCCATACTGTATATGGATTATAAATAATATATTTTATATATACAAGTATTTTTTTAATTTAAATACACAGTTATTGGTGGTGCTACTGGTGTATAAAATGGTGTGGCCACAGGGTCTCGGGTTTGATTCCCAGGAACAATGGCCTCACATTGCAAGAATTTCGAAAGTGGGCTATATATTAGCGTTGGTTAGTTATAATCAAAACAAAATGGCACGTGGCGGGTTTTGGACGATACACTCAGCTGTGACCTTATTTACTATATCAGCTGGCATGACAAGAGCATGAGCTGTTGTATATTTATATGAGATAGTTTATTTGCATTAGTGCACGACGATAAATACACTTGCGCTAGCGGTCACTACGAAATTGTTATGTGGCTTGACTGCCACAGAGGTGCTATTATCACACCTAAAATCGATCTACAACTGCTCGGCGGCGGCGCACCTCGAAAACTGGTCTGTGTCGGTGGCGTGTTTTCGAATTTTCACATCAGTCAGCGCGTGTCCCATTGGTCGAAAAGAATGACACCACCATGTCTAGCCTCCTATTGGAGGCGTGCCAGTGTAGGAAGGAATCGGAAGTGAAGAGGAAGGAACTAACTGAACGAATACAGATATGTGTTCATTTCGGCGCAACCAGTTATAAACAAAGATATTAATGAAAAATCAAACATACAATTAAAAATTATGCTAATTATGCGTAAAGTTTCCACAGAAAGTTAAAATCCCAACACAGACGCAAAATAAAAAAAATCGTAATAAACATATTACAAGATCATAAAAAAAATTACAATTATGTTAGCTTCATATGTCAATATTTAGTCCTCGATAAAAGTATATAGAATTTTTTTTTATTGTGAGTACAAGTTTTATTGAAATATGGTTAGTTTTAAAAGACTATATTCAAAACAAAAAGTGTGCCACAGCTGTGGATCGCGCGGGCGGCTAGCAGGCACGATAGGTATGTCCCGCAGTTGTACGACAGCTCCTGCTTTTAGGCAGGTACGAAATAAAGTATCAATCAACACAGATACATATCTGAAATACTGAATACAGAGTTTTCTTTGTCACATTAAACAAAATCGGCGTTAGATTATCAAAGACAAATTTCGCAGTTTACAAAACAAAGAACTAGATTTCTTGCCCGATCGCAGTCGACTAAAGAAGTTACGGAAAATTGACCGTAAGTTAGTGCATAATATATTGAGGCCGCTGATACTGTATGGTAGTGCACATAGAATTGTTCGGTGAGTTTATTAACATACCGCGTATCGTGCGTGCGGCAGGAGGCTGCCTGGATGCTGCCGAACGGGCCGGGCGCCACGTGGCCGGAGACGGGCGCGCTGCAGCTGGAGCGGCTGACGCTGGGCTACCGCGCAGGCGAGCCGGCACTGCGCGACGTCACGTGCGCCGTAGCGCCGCGCGAAAAGCTCGCCATCGTGGGCCGCACCGGCGCCGGCAAGTCCACGCTCACGCTCGGCCTATTCAGGTGAGCGCGGTGACGTCAGTGCGTGACCAGCTCGCTATCGTGGGCGGCACCGGGGCCGGCAGGTCCACGCTCACGCTCGGCCTGTTCAGGTGAGCGCGGTGACGTCAGTGCGTGACCAGCTCGCTATCGTGGGCCGCACCGGTGCCTGCAAGTCCACGCTCACGCTCGGCCTGTTCAGGTGAAACCGGTGACGTCAGTGCGCGACCAGCTCGCTATCGTGGGCCGCACTGGCGCCGGCAAGTCCACGCTCACGCTCGGCCAGTTCAGGTAAACCCGGTGACGTCAGTGCGCGACCAGCTCGCCATCGTGGGCCGCACCGGGGCTGGCAAGTCCACGCTCACGCTCGGCCTGTTCAAGTAAACCCGGTGACGTCAGTGCGCGACCAGCTCGCCATCGTGAGCCGCACTGGCGCCGGTAAGTCCACGCTCAGGCTCGGCCTGTTCAGGTAAACCCGGTGACGTCAGTGCGCGACTAGCTCGCCATCGTGGGCCGCACCGGGGCTGGCAAGTCCGCGCTCACGCTCGGCCTGTTCAGGTGAGCGTTGGTGACGTTCCCAGCGCTCTAAAGACAGACTAACTACGACCTTGTTTGTGTCTAAACAACCATTAAGTAACCGTTTTAACAAGTGATGTGTTTACTTAAAAGATGTACGTTTACTTCAAATTTTACAGTATAGTTTTGAACAATAATTTAAAAGTGCACTGAAGGGAGCTCGTGCGAAAATCTATGTTTGTAAAAGTTAAAATATTTTGTGGGCATTTAAAAGCCGGTAACATGCATTGATGCAGCGCGGCGGAAACTTTCCAACTCCAAAAATCTAAGCCCAACGATGGGACGCGTAAATTTTGTAACTTATTATTCTTACTCAATCAAATTTCAAAAGATCAAATTTTATGTTGTAACACGAATGTGTTAGGAGGACAAATGCATAAAATTTGATCTACAGTTATAACAGCAAAGATTTGATGGCATCAATTTAATATCGTTATCTTCATGACTTTCTACAAAATTCTTGGCACTTGTTTCGCAGGATAATGGAGGCGATGAGCGGCAAGATTCTGATTGATGGCATCGACATCTCTGCAATCGGGCTGCACCAGCTGCGCTCGCGCATCACCATCATCCCGCAGGACCCCGTGCTGTTCTCAGGCACGCTGCGGATGAACCTGGACCCCTTCGGTGTCTACTCCGACGACGAAATCTGGCGCTCATTAGAGCATGCGCATCTTAAGAATTTCGTCCAAGGTAATTTAATTAAATGTTCATATACTACCCATGCGGTTAAACAATTGGATTGAAAATAGCGTCGTCTCTATTCACCTCTCGCTCGTACACTCGTCACACACGTCGACTTAATCAGGTATTAAACTATCTCAATTTTAAAAACCTGAGACAGCATTAAAATAGTAAAGTATGGATTTCTCATACACATGATTCTGAACAATTTTATTTATCTATCTTTAATGCATTTTGGCAGCAAATTATGTTTTTGTCTTATATTTCTTGAAGTAATGTGTGAGTTACTTTAATATTTATCTTTAAAAAAATATTATTGAAATATTTCAAAATAAATACAATAATGCGCTGCTTACCGGTTACTGGTAAGTGACTAAACAAGACTACATCCCTAGCGGTGATACCATTACATACTACAGTTTGCTTAAATGCACGGACTAATATGATGCTACGCGTCTTAAACGTGTTCAATAACTTTTTATTTACAATAAGAAAAAAATTATGCTTACTGCGATTGTATTTACGATTAGTTTGCACACTATTTACTAATAAATATGTGTTAAAATTTAAACTATTTTTTTTTAATGATGATCTTGATCATTAATCAAAAGTCTGAAATGTGTATATTCGCTCAGTCTGTCAACACAGCGAATCGGGTTTGTAGTAGTGATAATACGACTTAATTGCTTGTATGTGTACTCCCGGCGACGCCTATCCTCGTACAAAATAAGGTTGACAGCCGTTCTATTCTGTATTGTAGTGTTCTATGGAGGCACACTGAATCTAAACGTTATGTTTGAGAGGTGCCGTATAATGAAGTCGACGCTCCGTCCCCCTCATGCTCTAATCTGTGGTCCCGATAATTTTCAGCTCGAATTACAAAACCATTTTCAGTGCCTACAAAATTGCAATACAGTAGACGATATGAAAGATAAGCTTGTGGAAACTACATGCCGTGGCATTACTCAGGCGTGGAGCTTGGGTGCGGTGGTCTTTGTTTTTCAAGAAAGGTGACAACGCTCTCGTGAAGAACTACAGACCGATTTCCCTTTTCTCTTCTGAGCCGCGTCTGCGTGCTGTTTTCGAGAGTCATTACGAATCGTCTCGCATGCAGACTCTGCGACTTCCGGCCTCCCGAACAAGCTGGTTTGCGAAAAGGCTTTTGTACCATAGACCACATACAACACCCTTTGGCAAATTGTATAGAAGACGGAGGAGTTCAATCTGCCACTTTGCCTGTCGTATGTGGACTATGAGAAAGCGTTCGATTCCTACGAAATTTGGGCGGTGATACTGTCACTCCAGCGGTGTCAATTTGACTGTCGGTATATCTAAGTGCTGAAGTGTTTTTAATATCCTAGTACAGAACCAGACTATGAAATCTATCCCAGTGCAGAGAGGTGTGAGACAGGGTGACGTTATATCCCCGAAACTCTTTACTACTGCATTGGAGGACTTTTTGAAGCTTCTGTATTGGATAGGTATTAACATCAATGGCGAGTATATCTCTCTCCTTCGATTTTCCGACGATATAGTCCTTATGGCGGAATCGCTGGAGGACCTAAGCAATATGCTCAATGACTTCAATAGTGTATCCCAACGAATAGGTTTTAAGATGAACATGGACAAAACAAAGATCATGTGTAATGTCCATGTCACGCCTATGCCGTTAGTTGTTGGGAGCACTAAGCTAAAAGGTGTTGACGAGTACTTTACCAGGTACAAATAGTTCGACTAGGTAAGTCCAACTTCGACCGAGAAGTCTCTCGACGGATTCAACTCGGCTGGACAGCGTTCGGGAAATTGCGATACATCTTCTCGTCAGGTACACCTCAAAACCTGAAAACTAGGTTGTACGACCAGTGCGTATTGCCAGTGATGACTTACGGATCTGAGACGTGGTCCTTCACTGCCGGCCGTATGAGGATGATCAAGGTCGCTCAGCGAGCTATGGAGAGGGCTATGCTCGAGGTTTCTCTGCGTGATAAACTTAAAAATGAGGATATCCGCCGTAGAACCAGAGTAACCGACATAGCTCAACGGATTAGTAACCTGAAGTGGCAATGGGCCGGCCATATGGCCCTAATAACCGACAACTGATGGGGGAAAAAAGGTTCTCGACTAGCAGTCTCGTACCTGTAGGCGTAATGTAGGCCTACTAGATAGAGTGATGACCTGGTAAGACATGCAAGAAGTCGGTGGATGCAGGCGACTCAGGGCCGTGCTTTGTGGCATTCCTTAGGGTAGGCGTATGTTCAGTTCAGTTCTATTTTGGAGCCGGTTTCCCTTGGCAGTTCACTGTTTTAACTGTATTTTTGTTTATTCGGACGTATAATGATGTATTCAAGTTTCATCTACTGAAATTAATCGACGCTAAAACTCGGATTTAATACGCCTAAACTGAGTCAAAAGATCTTTTTAAATGTTCATTTTTTTCAGTCTAACGTGAGCAAACGCGGAACCCAAAGCGCTGAAAGCTTTCTCAAGCCTAAATCTTGATTTAATATATGACAAACACGTTCTTTGGACATATTCATAGCTTCTGCTATCTCTCTCACTTTAATTCGCGGTCATCTAGCACCATTTGGTGAACTTTAGCGATGTCATCGTCAGTAGTTACAGTTTTTAGATGTCACCAACGTTTATCGTCTCCCAACCTCTCATGGCCACGTTTAAATTCAAGTGCCCAAAATTTCACTGTGGTAAATGATGGAGCAGAGTCCCCATGCAGAGAGTTCAACTAATCTTTAAATTTCAGTAGGCGTATTGCCTTTCAAAAACAAAATTTTATAACAGGTGGATACATAATTTTTTTAATTTTCACAAAAACACTCACATCGATAGCACTACTATTTTTGGGTTGGGAAAGTGATGGTGGTTTTGGGAAGGAATGAAGTCGATCTTAGTCGATTATCTTCAAAAAAACCTTTACAGAACAATACTACGCATCATTACTTAACAAATTAAAGGCAGAAATTGCAGAAAAACTACTATATTTGCGTTTCACCATGTCAGTACACCGTCTCACACATCAGCGGTTGCCATGGCGAAATTCCACGAATCACGGTTTGAACTGCTTGACCATCTGCCTTAGACACCGGATTTAGCCCCAAGCGCCTTCTTTTTGTTTCCTCATCTAATTGCGGTCGGAGGACAGATTTTCGTCGAATGAGGAGGCAATCACCTTCGTCAACAATTATTTTGTAGAAAAAATAGCCGCGTACTATTTGGACGGGTAGAGATATGGGAGCATCGCTGGGAGAAGTGTATAGAGTTACAACGAGACCGTGTAGAAAAATAAAAATAATTTTACGAAATAACGCCGGAACTTTTTGGACCACCCACGTATGTAGACTGTAATTTTAGTTTAATATTGTTGCGCGCCAGAATGAATGCCATTAGTGCCATCTAGTATCGAGTAGCAGAACTAGGAGAGCTTTCTAGAAAATTCCGTACTTTCTACACCTAGTCGGTCGGGACCGATATGCACTTGAACATTATAGATGTATCAGTAGAAAAGGCCCTATATAAGACTGGAATTGACCGCGACCCGAAATAGTATTGAATTGGCAATTCAAGCGAATACTTCGAAGCTATATAACTGCGGATTGTGTTTTTATTAGTGTGTTTTTAGTTGTAATTTACGTTTGGCAATAAAAGTGTCAATTTTGGAAATTCAATCGGCTGTTTTTATTGTCACGAACCCTAAACTCGTAACAGTTTATAGTATATCATATGTTTCGTTGTTCTGTCTGAAATGAGAAGAGGTGTATGGCCATCATCGGGACGTATACAGGTTGTAAGATGATGTTGCCGGCGCAGGTCTAGCGGCTGGGCTGCGGCACGAGGTGGCGGAGGGCGGCGAGAACCTGTCGGTGGGGCAGCGCCAGCTCGTGTGCCTGGCGCGTGCGCTGCTGCGCAAGACGCCGCTGCTGGTGCTGGACGAGGCCACCGCCGCCGTCGACCTCGAGACCGACGAGCTTATACAGGTACCCACGACCACGCACTGCTTTTGTTTGCACCTTCTAACTGTCACGAACAACCGCACACTCCACCCGACGCTAAGTGGAGATACCCTCGATTAAAAATCAAAATGCAAATGCGTAGTCACCCCTAAGGACTAAAACGAAGAACTTTCGTGTTGTGGCGCTGTACCAACCCGTGGGTGTCGCAAGGTACGACACAGAGAAACATACCAGACGTGCAATAACGACTTCTTAAGAACTAAAAAAATAGCAACTGCGGTTGCCAACACGCCTCCCTAGCGTGGCAGCTGCGACGAATATCCACCCTATGATGTAATCTATAGGGAGTTAGATTCGAGTACTTAGTGCGCGCGCTGACGTCGTAATTCCTTTATTCTCCACGATTCATTACAGCCTATTAAAATCAACTGCTGAATATAGGTCTCCCAGATAGATTATCACATAAAGGGAATTTTGCCGTAGGTGCCACATATTGCACGCGGGTTGACTCCTCTTGAATCGCAGTGTTTTTATTGTGTTTAGTTATTAAGAAAAAGAGCCTGCCTCTCATCTCCTGCTATGTTTTCCCCTGTCGCTCCTTGTGATATCCACAGGACATTAAAGGGCGGTGGATATTTTATATCGCCACTTCACGGCCAAATCTTTGATTTCATTATTTTTAATTTACATGCGAATTTATTGAAATTAATAATAAATAAGATTTTTTTGATTTCTATCACAAATTTAAATGTAAACCTAAAATAAAGCTTAATATTGGTAATATGCGAAGATCAATTTGTGAGAGACTGATTAATAAAATGATCTAATCCTTGTTTGCGAGTGTGTATCTGTGAGTCTGTGCGTATGTGTAGCTTAATGTAATTGTCACTGTCGACTCGTGATGTAACCCTACAAGTGCATCCTGCAGTATGAACTTTTTTGTTATAACTTGGAACAGGCACAGATCTCGGTGTTTTTTTTTCTTCATTTCGCTTGTACAAATAAAAAGACGACAAGTGGGGAGAATATTAATTAATTAAACTTAAAAACGAGTTCAATATAATTCGAAAACGAGAGCAATTTTATTGTACATTCCTGTAGATCCTATGATTTAAGCGACTGCTATGGGGCTGGGTGCATGTTCGGATCACAACTTTTTTTTGGCGTAGCCGACAACCCCATACGTTTGCACAAAGCTTGGCTCTATTTTCAAATTCTATGTTTTTGGTGGGATATTTTTCAATATAAAAAGTGACTCTGTGTGGTCACTGTTTGGTGGACGAGCGCCGCACCGGTGTGATTCATCACAGCTTCTTACCAAACGGGATGAGCATTACTGCAGATGTGTACTGTAAAGAACTGAACAATAATGATATAAAGACATTTATTCCAACACTTACGTCTACAACACTACACTTACACTTGACAAATTACGATTAAAAATAAAACAAGTGACTTATTATTAACAAATAAATAAAAAACGGAAAATTAGAGTAAAGAAAAGAAAAACGTCGATTATACGTGCATGCAATGTGCTATAATGAAGTAGTGGAAGGTACCATCTCAGCGTAAGCCGCGAGCTTGCAGCGCTGATTTTCAGACGGCCCTGAACAAGTTCGGACGGCCAAACTTTACGCGAGCGAGTATTTCTTTTTCTTTCTTAAATCTGTATTCAGTATTTCAATACCTCATGTGAGTGTGCCGTAGAAAGGTAGTATGCAGCGTCCCAACGTTTTACTAAAAAGTTTATGATAAATAAATGTACTTTGGAGTTTTTGTTTTCAAAATACCAAATAGAGCACTAGCAAAGTGGAATTTGCGTCTTGCGGTCATCTTAAGGATGTTATTATCATTAAGGAATGGGCTTACATGACCTCTTGATGGCACATCAAAACCAAACATTGCACAAGCATTTTCGACACGTTGAATAATGTGTGCGGTGTGTGCCAACAGACATGGCCCGTAGACAGTGTCAGCATAATTAAGTTTTGATAATACAAGTGCGTCAGATAACCACTTACGTAGTTCGATACTCGGATATTCACGTATTCTGTACAAGATGTTTAACCGATAGAAGCAGTTCCTAACAACACCAGCAATGAATTCTTCGAATCTGAGACCAGGGCTAATTATAACTTAGATTATGGGTCTTTTCCACTTTTTCTTTTAAATATACTTTTGGATTGTAATAATTTATTTTTTCTATTTGTTGTTTAGTACCACAAATTAAAAACTTCGTCTTTAACACATTCAACACTAGGGAATTTCTTTCTGACCACTGCAGTACTCTATCGAAATCTTCATTGAGGCCCCGTATAGCTTCCAAAGTATTCATGAGCTTGAAAAAGGTATAAACTTGAGTATCGTATGCATATGGTATTTACAATTTTTAAAGCAAACGGTAATGTCCGAAGTATACAAAGAAAACAGCACAGGGCCCAGAATCGATCCTTGGGGAACACCTCTTGTAATATGCTGAAGATATGATATGTAGTTATGGCCATTTTCTTTTTTCAGTATTATTTATTGTGACCGCCCGCTGAGATAACTGCTGAACCATTTTATTGTCTTGGGATCAAAACTGTAATACGCCGTTTTAGATAAAAGTAATGTCGTGTTTATTGTATCAAATGCCCTATAATAGTCCGATAGGACGAGCACAGTTCTTTGACCTATATCTTTAGCCTCCAATATATTGCCAACTACATCAGAAAGTGCAGTTGTAATGGAGAAGCTCTCACGTCTCCAACCATCTTTGGTCAATCACTCGTCCCTGTCTTTCTGCACGAAAATGCGCAGCCTCACACTGCGCAACAGACGGCCTCCAAGTTACATGAGCTGTGGTTGGAAGCTCTCCGTCATCCGCCGTACTCACCAGACCTTGCGCCAACAGTCTTTCACTTTTTCAGAATTCGGGTAACTTTTTGGCGGGAAAAAATGCAATACCCGCCCAGCTGATTTGTTCAAAAAGGGCGTCAATAAACTGTCAATGTGTTGGTAAAGATGCATCGATTGCGATTGTGTGATTACTTTGGTTAACGATAAAAATATAGAAAAAAATTACGTTAACTTACTTCATAAAAAACAGCAATTTTATAGGTAACAAACAGCGTAATAACAAAAATGTTTATTATTTACTGACAACAGCGCCACCTACCAGTCCAAATGTGAATATAAATCATCCGGAGACCAAGACTGAAACATATATAAAAAATCAAAATCAGTCACTAATTGATTTTTATATATAGGGATTAAAGTAAGTGTAAGCGGAAGTCGACAAAGGATGACCCAGACAGAAGTTTATCGACTAAATTGGCGATATGTTGAAGATTTTCAAGCCAAATTAAGAGTACAAGTATGATGAGCATGCAAGTACGTAGTCATATGGATGTAAAAGAAACGACGGAGGTGTGACAGGATCGTGCCAAATGAGTGTCTTGTGGCTTACCTTACCTATAGTGATATGGGTGATAGGCGTGAAAATTTATATCAGTGATGTTATGGAGCTCCGTAACCGTAACCGAAACTATCGGATATCCGAAATAAAAAACTATTCGTAACCGTA
>DWHP01008723.1:0-10453 GCA_018247895.1 Parnassius honrathi | reverse complement strand
TTACCGTAATTGCTACGCATAGCAAGCAGGTTGGCAACCGCGGATTTTATTTTGAGTTGTTATCAGGAAGATGCTGCTGCCCATCTCCTGTTTCATTTCGCCCCGTTGCCTCATATTCCCCTATTTACCGTAATTGCTACGCATAGCAAGCAGGTTGGCAACCGCGGATTTTATTTTGAGTTGTTATCAGGAAGATGCTGCAGCCCATCTCCTGTTTCATTTCGCCCCGTTGACTCCTACAACACGTAGTGGAATCTCTTACGTCGCCGTTACACGGTATAGCCGATTTACACTTCGACAAATACAGTCGCGAGTTAACTTGTGAAGCTGGCGAGTTAAGTGTAAAATCGCGTTTGAACGACAATTAGTGAGTTAAGTAACAAGTTAACACTTAAGTTGAACGGGATAGCCGGCCAGTCTATTTTTCGGCGAGTTAAGTTGAAGTTTTTTATTCTAGAATAAGGTGACAAACGAGCACACAGTCCACTTGATGGTGAGTGGATGTGGCCCATAGACATCTACATTTGTTTTCGATTAAGAATCAAAACGTAGATGCGTTGTCACCCCGGAGGACGGGAGGACTAAAATGGAATGCCTCAAGTCTAGTAAAAAAGGGTCTCCGGATCTCTACACTCACCATACGAAACACAACAGTATTAAGCTGCTATTTTACGCCGGTCTTCTGTGATGATGTGATGTGAAGTGCTGTACTCCCGCGTGTCTCCGGTCAGGCGTAACTAAACTCGCCGCTCACTCGTGTGAACGAGCGAGTTTAGTCTAGTGCATAAGTTCGACCCTCAAAATATCAAATTGTACTTTTTTTGACCAAACTCGCCACGAAGACATTTGAACGCCACCGTCCACTTAACCGTTTACTGTCAACTGCCCTGTAACTAAACTCGCTACTGTACTTGTCGAAGTGTAAATCGGCTAAATACGGTCAAATTGGTAGTAGTAAGTAAAAATATATTTGAAATTCAGAGATCTGGTATTGAAAAACCGATCGTTTAATAATGAATTATCAACGTGGCTTTGCGTCTTCATAATTGTCAATCAATTACCGAGCAATTAACTAGAGATATTAGCAAAATGTAGTAGGTCGGGCGGAATTAGGTTACCGAGTCAAAGCAAGCGTAAATGCATTAAAGAGTAATCAAACTTTAGTCGCATGTCGCCTCGATATTAATAAAACTGCCAATAAAATTAGCATTGTAATTTTTACTACCTTTTTTGGCCGATTTAATTTTTTTTGCGTGCTTAAACATTATATAAATACGGTATGCATTGTCTTTATTATCGACAAGCCTATAAAATATTCGAGTAATAAACTTAAAAAAATAAAAGAAAAAACCGGCCAAGTGCGAGTCGGACTCGCGCATAAAGGGGTTCCGTACCATCGTAAAAACACGTTTCTAGTAGGGTAGCCCTCTCTAATTTTTAACTTTTGTTGTTATTGCGGCAACCACAGAAATCTGAATAATAAGACAAGCGGCAACAAAATTACACATTCATTCTGCGAAAATTTCAACTGTCTACCTATTACGGATCATGAGATACAGCCCGCTGACAGACAGACGGACGGACAGCGCGGGACTTAGTAATATGATCCCGTTGATTAGCCTTCGCGCACGGAACGTTATTAAAATCGGTTTAGCTGTTTCAGAGAAATCTATGAGCATTCATGTAAAAAACATACGGGTCGACTATAGTAACTTCTCATGTTGGAACTCTATCAACAAATGGCCTCTCAAAATAGTAAGAAAGTCTTTTATAAGTATAGAGAGTTAAAGTAAAATATTGCAGTTGTGGTGAATACTTAGTTCTTGAGAGCTTCTCACTTTTATTTTTTCTTAAGTTGACGCATAATAAGTTTGGTTTCTTCACCGCCAATTTTTCCAGAACAATCCGTTGTTTATCTTTTAAAAAAAATGTCACCCAGATTTTGGAGAATTTTTTATCAACCCAGCAACTATTTGAAGAAACAAACCAGTAAAATCATCTTCATGATTTTTCGTAATCACTACAAATATATTAACAATATAGGATTGGTTTCATAAACTATGTCCTGCTCAGTCTCTAATCGGCATAATATGTTGACATATTTTAAGCCTTGCATATTTAATGAACACAAACGCGTTGTCACCTCTGAGGACCGAGATGGAATGCCCTACAACCTGTAATTAAACTGACTTTCAATAATACCCTCCAAACCCGAACAGAATTGCTATTTAGTGGCAGAAAACAGATAAGATAGTATTTAACCAGACAGACCCCAGGCAGAAAATAAGTCTTACTACCCAGTAGCTCAGATGGTTAGCGCTCGTTGTAAATTTCACAGTACGCGAGCAACACGAGTTCGAACCCCGCCGGCACCAATGAAATTATTTATTGCAATTTTAAGTGCTGATTTACCACGTGCTCGGCGGTGAAGGAAAACATAGTGAGAAAACCTGCAATCTGCTTTAGAAATAAGGTAACAAATATTTCGAAGACTTGTGAAGTTCACCAACACGCATTGAGACAGCGCGGCGGACACTTCCCTGCCCTAAAACGCTTTCAGAAATGAGGGAAGGCCTGCGCCTAGCAGTGGGGCGTGTATAGGCTGTAACTTTAACTACCTAGTAATCCTATTATTTTTATATTCAGTTATGATTGGAAAATCAGTTGTTACTTAATGTTAAACGTACCGGATAACAACCAATTCAGTGTCCTTATTAGATAAATACATATGGGATCCAACGTAAAGTATTTTGAAACCTTATCTTATACTTAAAATATCAGGATGTGATAAAATCGTGTGTCGTCAAAGTAACGAATCAACTTTAAAAACTTTCTCCGTTTGTTAAACTGAACGTGGTTATGTAAAATAAATTCAATTGAATTAATGATTATTACAATGCTTAGGGTCTTAGCGCTCGCTGCAAATTTCACACAACTGTGACAACCGGGGTCCGAACCCCGCAAATAACAACAGAAGTGATGACTGCATGTGATAAAATGTGTTAGTTGCGGTGTAAGAACATCCACTACCACAATATGTTGTGGGTTTTTGTGTAGAATAAGGGTGACAAACGAGCACACAGTCCATCTGATGGTAAGTGAATGCTGAGGTCCATAGACATTTATCCTCGATTAAGAATCAAAAGGCAGATGCGTTATCACTTATCACCCCTGAGGACTAAAATGGTACGCCGCGTTTCCGGTAAAAAAAGGGTCTCCGTATATTTACACTCACCATACTAAATACAGTCGTTTTAAGCTGCTATTTTACGCTGGCGTTCTGTGAATGTATGAAGTCGTAAACAGCGACAGTGAGAATTAAATCAGATGTTGTTTTCAGGAAGTGGCCGTCCTGAAAGCCAACCCACTTGTCCAGCGTGGCAACTACGGCACGTAATCCCCCCTATCAATATATTGCTATTTGGAAGGCCTATGTTTAGCAGTGAACTTTCATAGGCTGAACGGCTGGTGATAAACGTGCACGGCGGAGAAGGAGAACATCGTGTAGAAACCTGCATGTAATAAAAACACGCATGAGGAATAAAATATTTCGAATAAATTTTAAGTCGGCCAACACGCTCCGTAGCAGTGCGGAGGAGAAATTACTCTTCCTCTCAGAAATGATAGGAGATTTGTGCCCAACATCGGAACATACATAGGCTATAAATACTTTTACTTATAAATATTGATTATGTTTTAAACTAATATACCGTCTTTTAGAGGTTAAGATTTCAAAGGGTTATTTACTTCAATTCAAACGCGTATTGATTTTTTAACATATCAAATAAAACGAAGTAAAAAGCCGTGTTACAATGTATTTATAATAAAGATCGTTTACTACGCTAAAAAGTTCACTAAATAGTTTGAGAAAACGTAAAATGTGCTCTATACGATGTGCATCCAACGTTGGAAGATTTATTGTGCGTGAATGAAAAGAAATTGAGAATTTCAAAACCATTATTTGTTAGAATTTCTCCGAAACACTATTCAATATATTGCATATTGTACAGAACACAAATATTTTTGTACTGTCAAAATAAACGACAAAATGTACGTTGGAGTATTTTAATAAAACGGAAAACAATAAACTGTGCAAAGAAAAGCGGTCGGATGTATGTAACTCATACGATACAAAGGATGAAAAGATACTAAAAGATGGGATTAACCGAAAGTATGATTGTTTCTATATATAATAGACATTTGTTATTGGAGTTATGTTGTTCATTAACAACGAAATACCTCGGGCTAAGGACAAAGAGAATGCTATGTCAACAATGACGCATATACATTCATAGACTCATAGTGGAGTTCGCTTGTTATAGTGAGACCGAGTCGATATCGTTTGACTTCGATAAGGTCGAAAACCTCAGAATGGCATTGTTTAGTTATTGATGTTCATTCAATGTAAACATCACAGTTGATCAAATGAATGCTGTTAAATATTTACTTTTAATAATTGTAAATGTAAATACATAACTGTTAACTTTCAGGTATAGCATACTCAAATACAAACACAGTCTACCTGATGGTAAGAAAATGCTTTGTACATTGACACCTACATGTTTAATGGTCCTCCACCATCTGTCGAAGCGTTATTTTCCGCATTTTTCCTACGGCTTGCGATACCCAAGAGGAAAGACGCATTAAATATGTTACATAATTAAAGTGTCAAACAAGCCCACAGTTCAGTTGAGGATCAGTAAATACAGCGACACATATGGTCAAATATCCAATTTTAAGGTGAAATGGGCGCTTAAAGCAGATTTTTCACTCAATCATCATCATCAAAAATCAATCAATTTTTGTCATTAAAAACTACGAATTTTTTTAGTTAAAAACTTTTTTTTGTATCATTGTGAAAGTTAAAGATTTTCCTTAGTGAATTATGATGAATTATGCCAAAACACGATTGACACATTTTGGCTCGATAGAAAAAGACCGCAAAGTTTCCTCAAAATCTACAATTTTAGATACGTCCATTAAAGGGAAAAAGCAGTTTCATTGGAACGTAATTAAAGCAATTTCGACTATATTTTGTCTAAGTGTTCACCAGTAAATATATGGGGGAAGTATGGCTTCGCAACATGCACTCACGCACACATCTTTCTTTTTTCTTATAGTCCACCGTTGGACGCACACATTGTACTTAAAACCATATTGCTGTTTGCAAAATATTTGAAATGCATACTATGCGCATGTGCATAAGTTGACGGCCTCCGGTGCGCATTGGCTTAGCGATTAGCTGCAGCGCTGAAAGCCGCGGGTTCGAATCTCAACAAGTATTTGTATGGCCTACAAATAATTGTTCCGGGTCTGGATGTTTGTCCTTGTGCAATTTATGTTTGTATACTGCCTCCACGATACAGGAGAAAATCCTAGTGTGGGGGTGACGGTTTTCATTAAAAAAAAACATTTTTATAAATTACATACTCGTTGTTAGAGTAATAACAAATATAGGCTTATACTTACTCTGAAACATTGGCTGTATGAACGTAAA
Organism: Parnassius honrathi; assembly: GCA_018247895.1. Lineage (NCBI taxonomy): Eukaryota > Metazoa > Arthropoda > Insecta > Lepidoptera > Papilionidae > Parnassius > Parnassius honrathi. The sequence continues at coordinate 4,956 of DWHP01008723.1, read as the reverse complement.
CAATGTTTGCTCTTTTATTTTGTTTAATGTGTTTGTAACACCTATTACGCATAAATTTCAGCTTTATCCTCCCCTTTATAAACGTTATCTTTTTCAAATATCACATTCATATGTGCACGCAATATGCTTAAAAAAGGGGTATAAAGTTTTCCCTTCACTTATTAATATATAGATAGTGGGTAGTATTTTCTATCGATTCTTACACCGCCGCTATACGATTCATCGAAAAAGCGTAAGTATGTACAGTTCAATCGAATATCAGCAATAGCTTCAAAACTTGATTAAAAATTTTCAAACATAAGGACATATGAAGAAAGTAAGTTAAATAAAAGCTTGAAATAAGAACATATTATATTGACTTGACGTCATAAAGATATTTTAAGTAGACCCTCCGTAGGGAATTACAGATAAATACTACAAGCCTTTTATGTTCAGCGATGCGTTTCGTACCGCTACTTCATTTACAATATAATGGAACCACCGAGCAGAAAAGATGACAGACACTGTCATGTTTCCATAATTAATGCCATTCTCATTTGAACACGATATCTTGTTTCGAAATTTAGCATAAAAACAATAATAAACATTTTCAACATTCTCTCGCCTACGTTATAATATTGTAGTTATAATTAGCGACACACCCGGTTTCGCCTGGGTGGTGGTATTTATTAATGACCTCCAAACTGAATTTTAGTCACGGTGACCAATCTCAACGGAATCTGCACACGACAGAATTATAGTGCCCGAGTATATGCGCTACCAAAAGTGTACTCACTATTCCCTCGTTCTCTTAGTACAATGGGACAGCTAGCCTACACAATTACAGAGAGATCAAGCGCAAGGCCAATGGTTTTACACACTTTCCGTAAAATGGGGGTGGAACACCGCCAACTTCCTTGAGAATTTTCTGAATGAAAAATTCAATAACTGATTTTTGTCGGCCCTACCCGGAATATCATGGTACAGCAGTCATCTTTACGAAAACTGTTCATCATGTAGTGTTATCACTAATTGTTTTATCAATTTTTACATTTAAAAAAATCTAAGTGTTAATAATAAAATATAACTAAGAACACTCATGGTATTGGTCTCCAGACAGATTTGTTTTTTTACAAATTGCATGCAAATAACTCTCTGAGCTCGACAAATTGTTACGAGTAGTCGACCAGAACAGACGTGTGTAAAATTTATTCTATAAAATTAAATATACAAGCAACGTAAAGTCAAACTTAAGTTTATATTGTGAAAGATTTGTTTGCAATAAAATATCTAACTATTATCCAACAAAAGACCCGGCCGCAAAAAAAAGTGCAGGTACGTTACCATACTTGTTTACTAAGGATGAGTGTACAACGATCACCGATACGCGGTAGCGGAAGCGGTTCGGAGCCGGACTTGTCATCTATGTCCCGGTATGATGCGTTTGTTGGTCAAAGAAAACGGAAGTTGCCCGATATGGAAGTAGACGTAGATAGTGAACTCCAAAAATACCGCCACGACATGATTTCTTTGTTGGAAAAATCGACCGAAAACCAAAATATACAAATTGCACAGTTGATACGGGAGGAGCTAGCTGACATTAAAAAAGAAATTAGATGTATTAAAATTATGAACGAAAATTTGATTCAAGAAAATTTAAAACTACGCAATGAACTATCCGAAATTAAAAGCTCTCATAAAACTATGCAAGAACAAATTAGTTTTCTAGAAACAGATTTACACGCATTAAAATCTAGCAAAACCGATCCGGCCGCACCGGCTGAAAAATCGCTACTCCTATGTAATGAAGACACAATATTAGAAATACAACAACGAATCGAGCGACAAAAAAATATTATAATTGCGGGCATGCATGAATTACAAAATAATAACTTGGAAGAAAGACAAAGTTACGACCGTAATGAAGTAGTAAAATTGACTAAATCCATTTTTAGCGAATGCCCAGATCCAATTAAAGTTTTCAGATTGGGTAAAAACAAGCCTGGAAAAAACCGTTTACTTAAAGTATGCTTCACCACTGCGGAAACTGCTAAATATCTACTGCAAAATCAACCAAAAAATTCGCAAAATTTACGTTTATACTCTGATCAGACACCCGCTCAAAGAAATTATGTGAACTATCTTAAAGAGGAATTAGATCGTCGTGAGAAAAACGGAGATGTAGATCTAACCATAAAATATATTAAAAATGTCCCTAAAATTGTGAAAAAGTTGCCAAAAAACGGAGCTCAATTGTAGATATTCAGCCAAAAAAATATCAAGAAAATACACACTTTCTATGTAATGATTATAAAGACCTACCCACACAGAAGTCAAGTTTAACTTTTTATTATACGAATATACGCAGTTTGTGCAAAGCTGGAAAGTTTGATGAATTGAAATGTATTTTGAGTACTGTACAGAATGTTATTCATTTAATAATATTAACAGAAACGTGGATAAGAAACGAATCAGATGCCAGATCTTTCAACTTACCTAATTATAAACATATTTACAATTATCGTTTAGACAAAAGAGGTGGCGGTGTTTCTATTTTTATCCACAACAGCCTTCAATATGATGTCCTGGAGAATATTTGCGACGGCGACGTACATTACCTATGGATTTACCTAAGAAAATATTCTATTAATATTGGTGCTATTTACAATCCAGGAAGAAAACATTTGTATAACTTCCTTGATAAATATATCATGCAATTGGAAAATAAGAAACGAAGTATCGTCTTTGGAGATTTTAATATTGACTTATTAAGCGGAACCAGAGAAACTTTATACTACAAAGAGATATTACAAACAAATGGCTATGACATACTGAATAAAATAGACATCAAATATTGTACTCGAGAGACAGCAACAACCAAAACTATATTAGATCACATTTGCTCAAATATTCATAATGAGAAATTTCATCTATCAATTATTGACTCGCCGCTATCTGATCACAAGCAAATATATGTGGAACTACTTAAGCATGAACACAATCCCCTACAACGGACATCATATGAAGCAATAAACTACATAGCATTATATGAAAATATGAAGAAAGATATACTAAATAATGAAGAGCACAACTACACCACTTTAGAATCATATATATTGGAAAAAATAAAAATAAATAAAACAAAAAAAGTAAAAATATTAAATTTACCCCAGAAGGATTGGATTAACAGAAATATTACTAATGGTATACACAGAAGAAATGATCTATGGAAGAAACTTAAAGGCAATCCTACAAATGAAATATTAAAACGTCAATTTTTAACCGAAAGAAATAACTTACACAAATTAATTAGGAACACAAAACAAGAATTTTATTATAATTCCTTTAAAAATTGTAATAATGACTCAAAAAAGCTTTGGAGTTTAATTAATAAGTTAGCTAACAATAAAATTAAAAACGACTCACATCTCCCAACATTAATTGTATCGGGTGAAACAATCCATAATGGCAACGATATATGCGAAAAATTCAACATATTTTTCTCATCGATCGGCTCTAAACTGGCTCAAAAAATACCAAAATATCATCCAAATGAATTTATTAACACTATGACTTACCTAAATGAAGATCCAGAACATATAATAACACATTTTGAACCTTGCACCGTTAAAGAAGTAAAAAATATCATTAAAAGTTTAGACAAATCGTGTAGTACAGGTATCGACGGCATTAACACAAAATCACTTATCTGCATATGCGACCTTATAGTAAAAAATTTAACAGATTGTATAAATAAATGTTTGGCCACAGGAACTTTTCCTAACAGTTTAAAAATTGCAAAAGTAACTCCGATATACAAGTCTGGACCAAAAACCGATCCGGGTAACTATCGTCCGATTTCAGTGCTGCCTGTGATATCAAAAGTTTTTGAAAGTGTCATGTATAAGCGCCTGATGACACACCTGGAGAGTTTAAATTTCCTTTCTGCGCAGCAATACGGTTTCCGTCAAAAATCCGGAACGGCATCAGCAGTAATCGATTTAATAACTAAAATAAATACAGAAATTGATAAAAAAAACGTTTGTCTGGGTATTTTCATCGACCTTCAGAAAGCTTTTGATACCGTTAGTCATTCCTTGCTGCTAGCTAAGTTAAAAAATTTAGGGTTGTCCGGGCCTGCTTACGACATATTTCAGTCTTACTTAGAAACTCGCACACAAGTTGTAAAATTAGGTACACCAGGCTACACAAGTAATCCTCAACGTATAACCTGCGGTATTCCCCAGGGATCCGTAATAGGACCATTATTATTTTTAATTTACGTCAATAATGTGACACATATAAACCTAACTGGACATATTACACTATATGCTGACGATACATGTCTTTTTTACTTCGGAAAAGATCTAACAGAATTGGTCAAACAAGCACAGCAAGATTTACGACAATATAGCATTTGGTGTCAATGTAATTTACTAACAGTTAACGTAAAAAAAAGTTCTTACATGATTTTCTGTGCCAAAAATAAAAAAATACCGGAAAATATATCACTACATCTTAACGACGAAATTCTTCGTAGATCACACCAGGAAAAGTACCTTGGCTTAATTTTGGACGATAAATTGACATGGCGACCCCACATAGAACACGTGAAAAATAAACTAACACAATTCATTGGGGCACTACGGAGGATGTCTTCTTGTATACCACCTAAAATACGATATATGCTGTACAATGCGCTTATAAAATCAAAACTTACATATTTAATAGAGGTCTGGGGCAGCGCCGCCAAAACGAATATCATGCCATTACAGCGTGCACAAAGTAAAGCTATTAAAGTGTTGTTCCAATATCCCAAACTAACACCTACTTCTATACTATACAAAACCACCAAAATACTTAACCTTGAGCAAATTTACACTGTCAATATATGCATGTTAATAAAAAAAATGTTATCTGGATACATCCGTATGCAGACATCCCTTACCAAACGCGAATATACACACAACTTAAGAA
>DWHP01008722.1:0-10454 GCA_018247895.1 Parnassius honrathi | reverse complement strand
AAAATAAAAATATAACTGATTTAGTATGTGTTTATTTTCTTGGTTAGGCCGAGTACTTTTCAATCCACCCTCGTATTTAAAAATATAACGTGACAAAAACAAATTAAACATTTCAGTTTTAAAAATAAAATAGTTGAATTTTTTTACTTTCGTATTTAGTTAACTTTTATCACACTATTAAAAAATACGCTCTTACATTTATAATTTTGTAACTTTATTAAACGGTATTTACTTTACAAATATTTAACAGTGTTAGATAGTGTAAATTGTCTAAGCAAAGTGAAGGGTGGCCCCTATAGACGGAGTGACGACTTGATCAGAGATGCAAGAAATCGACGGATGCTTGTACCTGAAAACCCTGTTTTGTGGCTTTCCTTGGGGGAGGTCTATGTTCAGCTGGGGACTTGTGATGGACCGTAATGATTAAGATGATGAACCTAGAGAGGTATGCCAGAATTGTGCAACGTTACCCATAGTCTCTGTCTACTACTATGTGTGACAGGCGTGAGGGTTTATTGAAGCGGAGCGAGCGAAGCGAGAGGAGCTCCCACGGAGCAAGAAAACGATTTTTTGAAATCTATCTGCTCTGTAACCCGTAGGCCAATTTACATAATATTTTCAGCAATATTTGTAGCTCAACACAGACAAGGTTTGTAAACAATGAAAATCTGATTTTGTCTTAAAGATAATAAAAAGTAACGAAAAACTAAATTGTATTTGGGAAAATACATGTAAAGCAAAAGCGCGCGCTTTAGATTTTTACTCCGCATCGGTTTATGACGCTAGTAAATGGTTTTACCTTCGCATTTGCATTGACCCCAGTATATGTAACAGGATGACCGGTAAATAAAGAAATATGGCGGGCCCAAACAACTATTAACAACTTATTTTAGATTTTCAACCTAACAGAACTTGTGACACACGTACACGTACTCGTACATCTAGCTTATTTCGTGTAACATCTTTATCTATAACTGTATCGCAGAGCGGATGAATTTTTTTTTTGTAGAATAAGGGTGAAAAGCGAGCACATAGTCGTGTTGACGGTAGAACATGCGGTAATATATATTTATATCTGCTCTCGATTAATAATTAAAACGTGCTGCGTTTTTACTCTTGAGGATTAAGACGGAATGCCTCGTTTCCAGTAAAACGAGTCTCAGCTCTCTATACTCTTACTCTCCATACGAAACACAGCATTATTTTCCTGTTTCACGCTGGTATTCTGTGTGGGCGGGACCCTAATCAGGTCGAGCCAACCAATTCGTAATGCAGCCCTAATATGGATGCAGCGTGGCTCTACCACGAAAACATCTTCATGTTCACGTTAGAGTGTACATTTGTACTAGTTTCTGTTATCATTATCTCCGTACGTCTAAAAATATTAAGTCTTAGCTACGGACACAGGTTAAATCGAAACGTGGTAGAGCCACGCTGCAGCTATGTTATAGTTGTAGCACGAATGGGTCGGCTCGACCGGGGAAGGTCCACGCTCTCACAGAATACTACCGTAAAATAGCAGCTTAATACTGTTGAATTCCATATGGTGAGTATAAAGATCCTATTTTACTGGAAACGAGGCATTCAATCTTAGTCCTCACGTGTCATTCACTTAACATCAGGTGGACTGTGTGCTCGTTTGTCACCGTTATTGTATTTAATTTTAAAATATTCTAATTTTAAAAAGAATCTGGCTAGTTTTCTTTGTTGATCTTTTCAGGATAGAGTTTGTTACGGACATGTGGTAAAAGCATAAATTACTTTCATTAAGTTTTTTTTTTTGCGGGACAACGTCACATCTTCTAGTCACATAGGTGATGATATTGCCAATGAGTACAGATGTTGACGCAAGTTAGCCAATCTTTCGATCGATAAAATAAACTTGATTAAATGAAAGGTATTCCAATAAAAAAATTCAATAGAAAGTCAGCCTTAACTTTAAATAAGTTTAAAGAAGAAGATAAAACTGAGAACACCAATTATGTGAAATACAAGGAGATCCAGCCTTCATTTACATGCAAATGCGTCTTCAAATCTCCATAAGACGTATACACTACTCGGCTGCTTACTTTTGTGTAAATTAATTTTAAAATGCTTTTTAAAATTAATTTGTTTTGCTGTCAAATTGTAATTGGCTACTTCTGAGCAAGATTCTCTTCAAATTCACACATTCACTACTCCGTGTATGTTGTTTTATATTTAAATATATTTGCCTGTCCGCTTTACTTGGTATAATGTCCTCTAGACCAAACTCGGTCACTGTGGCCAGTTTCAATCGAGACTAGCCACGTGCACATGACAGGATTATAGAACACGAGTGTATGAGTGAGCAGAGGCGTACGTTCTATTTCCTTACTTTCGTAGATCGATGGGACGGCATTCAGACGAGACCGGCAAAAGATCAGGCGCAGGACCAACAGTCTTACGTGCTTTCCTAGGAACGAAGGCGAAACACCTCCAAAACCAGACTCCGGGCTGCTACTGAAAAATTCTTAACAGCAAAACCCAATAACTGATTCTTGACCAGATCCAGGATTCGAACCGATTAGCAGTCAAGTGTACGACCACTTGAACAACGAGGCATTGAATATACAACAGGGTCTTGTAAGGGTATCGATATAAAACCGTCTTAAGACCCCACCCTCCTGAAGCCGAACATAAAAGTAAACTGCTAGATGTACCTCTATGCCGATTTTATAAAAATTCACTTATCTATTTGAGCGTAATTGAACGTCAATTATCCAAACTCCTACAGTAAATGTTTAGAAGGATTTTAGGTAGTATGTAAATACAATATTACTAACGTAGGAAGTGACTGGAACTACTCACATATTTATTTGATATATAATATAATTTGTTTTCCAGTGTAAATCAGTTATTAAATGCATTTTCGACAAATAATATTTGCATAATTTAAATTAACATATAAATATAACACAACATATTTTTCAACAAAATCTTTTTTTTTAACATGAAAAATAAACTCTTTTTTGTCATCGGTCTTATTTAAATTAATTTACTTTGTCTAACAGTAAGGGGTTCCCCTTACTGTTTTGATTAATTAAAAAGCCTGTGTTTCTAGAACAACATTATTTACTTAACTAAAAATTATTTTCATTAAAATTCCTAACGAAAATCAAATATTTTAATAAGAATACAATGCTAACTTACTACACATATAAACTTTTTTATACATATAAACATTCTCACCTTACTTGGTACGGAAGCGAAGGTGTTATATAGATGATTTTCTTCTTAATTACCACAGGATTAGTTTTACTCTTACAAGCCAGTATGATACATACCTGTAAAGAAAACATATTAAAGTTATATAGGTCTCTTGCTAGCGAGCATGCTGTGTTGTAACAAATATTTGAAATCTTACTAAAATTGAAACAACTAGAATGGTTTATTTACAAAGCACATCACTAATGATTGAAAAATAGAATAATGCTAATGGGAAACGCGACAAACTTTGAAATTTTAATTTCAATTTTATTTTGGGAGCCGTAATACCGTGTAACATAAAATGTAGTATCTCACAGAGAAATATTACAGATGTAAATATATTAACTTTGACCTTGCAATATATCAAAAAGTACTTACATATCTGCTTACCTGAGCGGATAAAGCTGGTTTTGTTTACAAAACTTAGAAACATCGTATAACATGATAGAGCTAGGTTGCAGCTGTATTGTGGACGCAAGGTGAATTGATCGTCTCGACCGGGGGTGCTTCACACGATCGAGATTAATAAGGTGTATAAGTAAAGTTATGTCGATTGTTTTATATGATGGGTGACGAAAACCGGAGAACATTTTACTGGTAACAAAGCATTTAATCTTATTCCTCAGGATTGAAAACACATCATCTCTTAATCAAGATAGAACATAGGAGTCTTTGGACTACTACTACTCGTACCATTGTTAGTACTCTGTTTATTTTACACTGTTTTAGTTACGTGTACTGTTTACTGTTTTTTTTTCATTTAATAAATAAAGTAAAGTCGAGTTACAACCTATATACGTCCTGCTCCTAGGCATAGAGACTTTCGATACCAGTCCTTAGGGGCAGCAATGAAACTCTATCTTGATCGCTAATCGATGTGTACTGAGGACCTATGGGCCCCAGCATTCACATACAAGTACACACAACTTGACAGAAGTGCCAAAATCTCTCTATGCGGTTCATATTTGGGCTTCGTAAATGTGACCGTGTCTCGGAATACCGCACTAAGCTCAAGTGGTTCCTAGTCCGTCTTCATCGCAGTACTCATATAATTTCTGCCCTCTTCAGCATCGTGATCTGCTGCATCTTATTTTGAATATTCTTCCTATCTAAAAGAGTGTTTTAAATTGCTCAGCTCCTATCATAAGTGTTAGTACAATCCTAAGAAAATCTTTTCCTCCAATTTCCTGCGCACTCCTCGATTGTTTATGATAAATCATTTTCTGTTGTTGCAGTAAGATGAGAACTCCTTACTCCAGTCAATTAAAAGTGCTCAATCCTTAAATGTGTTCCAGAAACATGTTAAGGAAAAAGGTTTTCTAATTTTAGTGCACCTTATTCATTATTTTCAAAATTTGAAACGTAACCGTAGCATTCTTTGTTTAAAGCTAGCTTCACGTTTTTACAGACTTTAGTAGCCATTATAGATACCCTCAGGTGGGCTGTAAGTTCGCTCATCAATTCAGTCTTATAAAAAAAAGTTAGGAGTCTAACTAATAGGCTCCTACTAATTGTTAAGAATTTGAATAGCGAATTTAAAAGTCGAAGGTACGAATATGTTATTTGTCTACTGTGGCGACCCACGCCGACATTCACATAATTGTTTTCATTGAAATTGTGGCACATGACTTTGTTTAAGATCGAAGGTATACTTGAAAGAGGTATAAATAAAATAAATAAATAAAAAATAAATAAAATAAAAGTGATTTATTTCGACCACAGGGATCATAGAAAGTTAGTAACAATACAAATCTTAAAACTAATGTTAGTAAAACTTAGGACTATTTACCTAATTTCAAAAACTATATCTAAGACAGGCCCGATTAGTCAGCACATGCACCATATGACAATGGTTCAGGTACTGACAATCAAACCTGTCAGAAAATGCCCTCAGGATACCATTGGAACTGGTCCCCACTGCGCACCAGGGATGTGCATCGTTTACGCATGGTGGTGTAGAAACAATCCACACGCGCATCCGCGAACATACCGGACGCACTACAATAACAAGGCAGATCGAACAGCACCCAGAAAGCATTATTATATTGAACACGCAGAGCATTACATGGTCTCTGCGTGTAGTCCACCCACAGACTGCTTGTGTAAAAGGAAGTGCAGTAAGCTCTAAATAGCGTTACTTTAACAGGAACTGAACAATGAGCAAACTTGTGAGCGATCATGTTCGCTCTAACAGACAATGCCATGTGCTCTCTCTCTATGTCAGGTCAAAGGATACTATATGACCCAGGAACTACTTAAACTGAGACACCCTTCTTAACGGGGTACCGTCTAACTTAATGGGTGGTATATACGAGGTTCTTTTTATATAGATATAGGCATCCAATAAGAAAGGATTTTTGAAAGATATTTGGGTCAAATGAATTGAAAGATACTGAAAGTATTCAGTAAATGAAATTAATGGTATATTTCAGCTGTGATGTTTTAATTTAAAAACTGGTTCAAGTGATTATAAATTATCCATTTTTCCCCAAAAAATCTTTTAAATTTGAGGATGTAAAGCTATTTACGAGCAACTAAAATTAATACCAGATGAGATTAACATTTTATATGTATTACAGATTACAAAATTCAATTAAATTTTGCTCATAGTAGTAGTACAGTGTAATTTAAGTTCATTTTTATGTAGGTAGATTAAAAGAATTACAATTATTTTAAGGATACACTTACCTTTAAAGTGAACAGCTTGCCACACCATGGGCAAAAATATTTAGCGTCATGGTCTGGGTGCAATTTGTGTTTATGAGTTATCGCTTTCGATATTGTGGGAAATACTTCGGGACATACATCACATGAAACCATTTCATTATCGTCTTATGAAGTATCAACGGACGTCGGCGAATCGTTCTGATTCCGAACTTTGGCTTTTGCAGTTTGATCAAATTTCGGATCTCCATGCTTCCTGAAGTGAACTTGTAATGTCTCTTTATCTTCAAAGACTTCCTTGCAAAATATGCACGAAAATTCCTGAACCGAAGTCATCGTATAGAATTCAGTATTATTTCAGAACTGGAGTATTCACCGGTTTGTATATTAAAATCACCATATTCACCGGAAAATCTAATATATAAACAAATACCACATTATCTTTTATTAATTAAAGTTATCACCATTAAGCGTTTTGCATTTATTTTATTTTATATGGTCTCCAAATTTTCAGCGATAAAAACAAGCGAAAAGCGTGCCATTTTGAATCATAGATTTATAAATACGAATAAATATATATGTAGCACATAGATATAGTATATTTGGCTTGGATGCTTATCCTTTTAGCCATAACCACAGACTACTTTTTGTATACCTGAAAGCCATAACTTCATTGCATCCGGGATCTTCGTTTTTATAGATTTTTCTTCACAGGTGATGACGCTGATGCATCACATTGCAAATTTTTTGGGAGATTTTGACGATAGCTCAATCCAGCAGAGAGTCGATTACGATAGTCACTCAAGTTCATAAGGTGAGCCTAAGCTATCAAAGTAACTTATATATCAACATAGAAGCACTTGTTTCGTTGTTTTATTTAAAATTTCATATGCACAGACACTTAATACTAAAAATTGCAACACTTTTACGTATCAAAATCAATTTCAAACCATTATTTAAACGATAAAACAAGAGCAACAAACCGTCGACGGTCAAGTTTCCGCCAAAATGAGAGCTATTTTGAATTGCAGATTTGTCCCTTTTTTTATTAACTGGCTTTATCACTCTGGGTTCTAGCCCTTCATCATTTCTTTCGGAATATTCATTTTATATTTTTTTCTTCACAATATGCTGATGCGTCACATTGCGAAGCCCTTGAAAGATTTTGACGACAGCTCAACCCAGCGGACAGTTGATGAAGACAGCCACTCAAGTTCATGAGTCGCGCAAGCGATCAAAATAACTTGACGTTTATATCGAAATCAAAGCACTTGTTTCGCCGTTTTCCCTAATAGTTCACTAGCGCGGACACTTAATTCACAAAATCGCACCACTTTTACGAGTTAAAATCCACTTCAAACCATTATTTAAGCGGCAAAACAGGAGCGACAATCCGTCTAAGGACAAGTTCCCACCAAAACAGCCAGATTTGTCCCAGAGTAATAACTAGCATACAGAGTCTTAAAAACTGTACAAAGCCTCATGTAACCGAACTTTTTATGCATATATCATTTCATATATACAATAAAAAGATAGCAACGTGAATGTCACAATCTCTTCTTTCGCATAAGGAGGACTACATATGTGGAGGACAAGTTGAAAAAGTGTCCAGCTGTAAGCAGCAAGTTAGAGCCCAAGAATTCACCAAAACAGCGCTAGCGTATCAAGAAGAAAAGATATGAATTTAGCGGTTATAAACGGAGTAAATTGTGCTAAGTTGAAAAATTTAATACATCTGGTGACACGTGTAGTCGAGAATATTGCATTTTATAAAACGTCAACTATTTACGATCTTTCACCATTCAACCAAAGAACGAGTAATGCGCCTAATGCTACGAACAAAAAAGTCTGTCACTCTTGGTGCGGGGCGAGAAAACACTATGACACTAGACACTATTTTACATAGACAGTACTGCACACCTACTTAATATTTTTTATAGTTATGGCACCATTATAGTATTCTATGTATGGCACATACAAATCTAAATCTACAACACTGTTACACTTTACGCAAACTTATAGGTTAAATACATCAACATTAAAAAAGTTATGAGCATGGACCTAGAAAAAAGGGCGAACAGAGTATAGCTAAGAAGCAATTGACGCACCGCAATGGCGGCAGCGTATCTATGTGTGAGTAACTACGCGAGCGCTGTTTAGAGCGTAATGGCGGGCGGTAGACTTACTATGGTGTGCATGCTTGTTTGTATTAGCCGAACAGACTTACTATGGGTGGGTCAGTAATTGTTTTAAGAGACGGCGTCCGCCCTTTTTTCTAGATGCATGGTTATGAGTGTAAGACAGACGAATTAATTGTGATGCTACCATATCGATATTTTATATCGATAGTTTCCTTAAGCGAAAAAAGCATATTAACCCTTCATAAGGCAAGGGGGGCATTATTTCCCACATGGATCTCTTTTAAATTATATTTTTCTTTTTTGTATAAGATAAACAATACCGTAAACGCAGCCAATACTTTGCTGCTAAATGGATATTTTTAATTTTTTACTGGCAACACTCACGGTAGTAATGTCAAATCGCGCCTACATTTCAATTTCAAAGTCAAAGTCGTGACGTTGTAGTGAGCAAAAAACGGTTGTTCTCGATCATTCAAGAGAAAAAAAAAACGAAAATTCTTTACAAAAAAATCCAGTAAGTAGATTATGGTTTTTGTTTTGCGTAAAGAGACTATCCTAGCGCTATTTTATATAGTTTTCTATTTAAATCTAGTAATATTTACGTAAAATTGTTTGAAAAACAAAGTGGGAAAATAATTCCCCTTGCCCAATAACCGTAACATAATTTCCGACTTCAAAAAAAGGAGATTATCAGTTTGATTCGTATATATGTAATTTTATTCTTTCAATCAAGGTATGATAATTGAAGTCGATGTTGAATTACTTATTGTTACTTAACTTTGAGAATGTATGTACTTATCTTAGATGTATAATTAGTCTTCGCCTTGCTATGAAGTGAAGACCAATAATTTATCTAAGGCACGTATGTATCATACATAAAATTTTCATTCTGTAAGGCATTTATGTAATTTTTCTGTATATTTATAGGTAGAATTTGAAAATAATAAGTAAGAAAACTAAGAAAATTATAAGCACCCGGCAATTAGAGACCACAGTAGACAATATGTCAGATTTATCTGATCTTGACTCAGATGATGACGCGTTTTATCAGACGGCACCTGTACGCAGTCCAGCAGATCATCGAAATCTTCCTGAAGATACCACTATTGAAAGTCAACTTGAAAAAATGTCTGGCGATTCTGCAATCGTAAACGAAACAATTAATGATCGGGAAAGTTATTCAGTGAGTTCCTTGATGAATATTTTAGATACAGAACAATTATCTGACGATCCACCAATACAGGTTACAACTGAAAATATGTCACGGGAAATATCTGACGATCTACCAATACAGGTTACTAATGAACACTGAATGAAGAATGGAGACAAGAAGCATATGTCAGCGAAAGAGACATTGAAATTCAAGAATGTTTAGGTGAGATTTGTGGAGAATCTCCAATTAATTCTATTCCAAGACACGCTGCAAATCCGGAGCCTACAATAGGTAATGATACTATGATTCATGATCAGGGCCACTTAGGACCAAACAGAAGCAAAACTATTAATGCAGCTATATCAATACCCCCACGAAAGTGGGAAATAGATGAAGAAATACATAATGTACCAGAATTCACAAATCACACCAGCATCCGTTTTTAATCATAAAACACGATCGATGTCTTTGAAAATTTTTTTCCGGACTACTTAGTAGAAATTCTAGTACATCAGACCAATATATACGCACAAACAGCCATCAGTATACACCAGTTTCCGGAGAAAAAACTAAGGCTTATCTTGGTTTATTAAATATGATTGGCCTAAACCCGTTGGCTGATATGGAATTATATTGGTCTAATGACCCATTCTATAACAATAAAGACATTTCGCTAGTCATGACCATTAAAAGATTTAAAAAAATCACTGAAAATCTCCATATAAATAATAACAAAGAGGAGCCAAGAAGAGATTCGCCTAATTACGATAAACTTTTCAAGTTGAGGCCGATGATAACTGAACTTAATAATTTTTTTTTTTAGAAGAGATGTAATTCAAGCCAGCAATCAATCGATGAACAAATTTAAAGTCCGATTAAGCCTTAAGCAGTATATGCCAAAAAAACAATTAAACGTGGGTTTAAGGTTTGGGCACGTTGTGACGCAAAAACGGGCTACCTTTATAAATTTGAAGTGAACACCGGTAAAGGTGACAGCATAGAAGAAGAAGGTCTGGGATATAATGTCGTGAATAAACTCTCGCTTGACTTGCCTGAAAATACGATTCTGGCGTTTGATAATTTTTTTTACGGGCTGTAGTATATTAGAAGCGCTGTATAACAGAAAAATTTTTGCTGTAGGGACTGTAAGACCTAATAGAAAAGATCTTCCAGACATTTTAAAGAAACAGTAACCAAAAAATTTGAGACTTGCAAAGAATGAGTTTGCGGCTTTAACAGCAAAGCCCATTACCGCTATTAAGTGGCTC
>DWHP01008721.1:0-10454 GCA_018247895.1 Parnassius honrathi | reverse complement strand
CAATAAAGAAGTTTCGTGGAAAATATGTAAACTATAATATACGGAGTCTGACAGTATAATTTACTAAGGGACTTCTGTCAAAAGAATTTTTAAACCTGAGATTGTTTATAAAACGCATCAAAAATGAGTAATTTACTTAAAAAATAAAAGTAAAATTAATAGAATATTATGTAGGAGGTCTGTTTCGAGCTGTGGTGATGGTGAATAAAATATTATGAACTTAAGTTATTATGAAGGTTAGTTTTTATTGTTAATTGATATAAGATGCTTTGTGTAGATTTTTTAATGAAACAATGTAGTAAATAAAGAAATTTTATTAAATAACTTTCACTGCAAACATTAAAAATAGCTGCTGCAAGTAATTTGTTTTTTTGAGATGTTGATGTGCCCATATAACGAAGCTAGACCACCAAGAGAAACAATTGCAAATGTAACAACTTATTATATCTTTGAAAAATTACAAAACAAGACAATTTTTTTCGTAAGAAAGCCGATCGCAGCATATGTTTATTGCTTGCACTGTACACCAACGACTTCTACGTATACTAATAAGACAGACAATTCGGAACAAAAACTATGTCACTGATGTCGATCTCGCGACCGCGAGCATGTAGCTGGCACGGTAAATATGCCACGCACTTGTATTTTCATTTACGATAGTTTTAGGCAAATACGAAATAAAGTTACTTACTTTAACATAATAATTTAATATAATAATAAACTACAAATCACGTTGACAAAGTGCGCACATAAACTACGACAGCGTTTTCCCAGTCACGTTAAAACAAAGTCAGTGTTACATTGCCGAAAACAATGTTCGCGTTTTAGAAAACACAAAAATTGTCTTCTCGCCTGCTCGCAGTCGACTAAAGTAGACACAAAGAATTGAACGTAACTTAGTGCGCAATGTAGTAAGGCCGCAGAGCCCGTTTAGTGGTACACATAGAGGTGTTTGCCATACCCAGATTGTTAGTATTTGTTAGTGATGTTACCTCTTGTCGTACCTCCGTGCGTCAATGGTGAGGGGGGCGTGGGGCATGTGGGGCGCATGGGGAGCGTGCGCCACGTGGTCGGGCTCCCGTGCGTGGCGCCGAGGCCTCGCACGCCTCTCCCACGATCGCGAACGTCTGCGACGTCGCTCTTCTTTATCGCGGGCCTGGAGTTCGAATTATTATAATCATAATATTTCGATAGTTAATAGAATATATAATAATAGTATTACTTTGCGAATATCCACTATATTAAAGATGTTAAAAATTAATTAACTAAAATCCGCGTGAAAAAATAATGACTTGGTGGTTAGCCACTGCAGTCCACTTCACATGAGGATATCTTCTTTAGAAGCAAAGCACATGTCAATGTTATGACGGACGGTGGCGGCTTTCCTAGAGCAGTAGTGTTGGGCCTAACAGTGAGGGGACTAATGGTGACGGGTATAGTGTACGCAATTAAGGGAGGAGGTGCTCTTCAAAGTAGGTAAGACATATCATTTTATTTTTTACGCAGATCTTAGCCAGTTAATTTTTAACATCTTTAGTTCTTTAGTAACATTTTGTTCATTTCTGCCTATCAAAAGTTCATTGAACGTAGGAACATAGACAAAGGGTATTTTTACCATATATCAACTATGCTTAGCTTAATAGGCGGGTTGGAAACTGCAGGTTTTTTAATATTTTCACATGTTAGAAGAAGACGTGATAGAGCCACACTGAAACTATATTATGGTTGCAGTGTGGCTCTATCGAGTCACATATGTTAAATTGGTGGGCTCAACAGCGGAAGAGTTTGCTGTCACAGAATACGAGGGTGATACTGAAAGTTCTTAGAAAATAAAAAACTGAATGAACAAACTAGCAAGTAATCTTTCCAAAATAGTGTCCATTTACATAAATATATCGCTGCATCCGATGGAACCACTGAGGAAAGCACTTTGCCCACTTGTACTTAGGGGTCTCTTCGGCATTTTGAAACGAAGCCACTGTTTCCTCAGCATCCATAAAACGTTTTCTTCAAAGTTTTTCTATTATTTTAGGAAATAAATAACAATTGCAAGGTGAGAGGTCGGGACTATAGGACGTGTGACCTAGTAACTTCATGTCGACGTCACCAAGTAGTCGATTGTTTGCTTGGCGGTGTGCGACAAGGCGTATTCGTGGTGAAGGAGGATCCTACTGCAAGGTCGTTTCTCCCGAACTTTTTCCAAGATAAGTGGCAAACAATTGTTGCGTATTGACCTTCCGAAGAACGAGGCCACCATCTTTTTTCTCACGCTTCGACCTCTCTTTACTTTAGTTGGCAACTCTTTAGAAGGAAACATACAGACAGGGGACTGTCTCTAAGTTTCAGGATCATAACAATAAATCCAGCTTTCGTCACCCGTAAGTATGTCAAACACAGCATTTGAGTCACCTCTGTTAAATCTTTGAACCATTTCACAACACCAATCAACACGAGCACTAAACTTCCTGACCGTTAAATGTTCATGGAGGATTTTGTGCACTTGACTCATACTGATGCCTAAGCTTGCCCGAATCTGCTGATAAGTCACTGTTCTGTTAGTCTTTATCATACACCGCACAACACGGGTGTTATCTTCAGTCGTCGCCGTAGAAGGCTGTCCCTCACGCAGATCATCGGTAAGACTAGTGTGACCACGTTTAAACTCATTAAACCAGTTGTAAACAGTGTCAAGAGATGGAGCTTCATCGTAGAGGCCAATCAAAGTCTATCATAACTTTCTTATTGACTTAAATGACATCGAAAGTCATAAAAAATCATTGTACGAAAATTTTCCCGCGTTAAGTTCATGCTGACGTGACACAGACAATTTTCAATTTGCCGCCAAATTGTACACAAATGACAAAATAATAAAATACATAACAATAATATTGGCACAGAGTTATTTTTTTTATTATATCCTTTACAAGTGGCCAGTTCTAAAGACTTTCAGTGTCGCCCTCGTGCACGCATAAACACAGACACTTAATTTTGCTGTGTTTTGTAAGGTGAGTGTAGTGAACGGGAGACTTATCTTAATCCTTAGGGGTGACAACGCATCTACATTTTGATTCCTATTTGAGGATAGATTTAAATGTCTATGTGCCACAGAGTGCACTTACTATCAGGTGGACTCATTTGTCATCCATATTCAATAAAAAAAATATGGGACTGCCCATGTCCTGTTTCAGGTCTCCATCGTTTTTTACGACATCCAATATTGGGTAGTGGAATATGTTACGCCGCCTCCACTCGGCGTTAATCGAGTACACATATTAAATAGGACAACTCTGCGTAAACATTTCGCATTCCAATTATTTAGCCTTGCATATTAAATATAACTCACAGAGTCGCTCCTGCGGTCTCGTCTGCGTGGTGGTTGGTCCACTGGCTCCTCAAGTAACTCAGTCAATGGCAAAACCTAAAAATGCACAGAAATAACTAATAATGATATTCAGTTGTATTTTAAGGAATTATAACTATTGATTTAAATAGTATGTAATATATACAAATATAAAATGATAGTAGTTCTTTAAACATATTCTACAACAATCAATAAAATTGAATTTGTTGGATTGATTGAAGAATTAGCAGTTGTTGTCAAGTGAATCATGAGGGTATCTGCATGGTAAAACACTTGAAAAATAGATTTTTACAGATCTTTTGCTGTGCCTGAACGACCAAGCCAGGCAACCGAAAGAGACCACTGTAGCTCATGCTGATTACACCTTCGAAAATTAGACGAAATGATCACCCATATATATAGGATTTATGTTTGTTGAATTTGAATGCTGGATATCTCTCGACGAGAATAATGGCGGTATAACTGGACAGTTACAGTATTTTTAGTTCTTAAAATAATAATTATATGGAAAAAAGCAAAACAGAGGAACACTTCTTTATTCTTTTAAAAATGTTACTCCATACTAGGATTTTCTACTGCATGATGTAGGCATTTTACATACATTAATTGCACAAGGACAGTAATCCAGACCAGGAACAATTTATAAGCCATACAAATACTTAGTCAATGTAGAATTCAAACACACGGCCCGTGTTAGAGTTCGTTGCCTGGCTCTCAAAGAGCAACTCAATGCTAAACCACTATGCCACAGAACGGTCAAATATTTTTATTTGGACTTAACGTCGGCCTAATATCACCTTAAGACTTTTTTTTTTATAGGACAGTGGGACAAATGAGCACACAGTCCACCTAATGGTAAGTGGTTGCTGCGGCCCATAAACATCTACATCTATACTCGATTACATATCAAAATGCAGAGGCGTTATCACCCGTGAGGACTAAGATGGAATGCCTTGTTTCCAGTAAAAAGGGTATCCGGCTCTACACTCACCATACGAAACACAGCAGCATTAAGCTACTATTTTACGCTGGTATTCTGTGAGAGGGTGGTCCTTCCCTGGTAAAGCCGACCCATTCGTGCTAGAACTATAATTGCAGCATGGCTCTACCACGTATAAAATGAAATTGGATGATAGAATAAAATGCATTTAAACTTATGCCAAGTGATAGTGCCAGAAAATATGTTTTATAGTACGAAGTGACTTTGTTTAGCCAGAAAGACTAAAGGCCTCCAATAGACGATAATATAACATAACATAAAATTTGTGTGGGAATACAATCCATCAATGCATTCTTTATTGTACAGCAATACTGATGATAGATGAATATGAAATATATAAAGACGGTACTGAATGTGGGGACTCAGTGGGGAGACATGCAAAAGGCTTATTGGTGATCTTGATGTGTTAATTTTATTTAAAAAGAAGGAGTTCCGCTGGGTTCCTTGCTGGTTCTTTCCAGAACAGAGATTATTTTCGAATCAGTGGTAAAGCCTAAACGACTTTTAATAAGTACTTTTGTAATCTATATTGAATAAAAATGATTATATTCTATACTATTTGTTGCAAGTCTATTTTATTTAATAAAGTTGGTAGTGTAGTGTTACCTTGACAAGGGTATGCTCCTGATGCGGCGCACGAGCGCGAGGCAGCACGAGGCGGTGGCGCGGCGCCTCGGCTGCCACTGCGGGCGCCGCGTTCGCCGCACTCGCTCCCGACGGGGACTTCGCCCCAGGAGCTGATGCAGTCGTTGCAGCCATCGCAGGCACCGCTGTCCATATTATTATTGTTTTATAGAAGCGTCACACACACACACACACACACACACACACACACACACACACACATACATACACAGAGTCCACTTGTTAGTAATAATAGTAAAGTCCTTCAGAGAAAATTTCGGTCACGGCGACCAGTTTCAAGTCACTCTCAAGCCACTAGCCAGAACTGTGCAGAACAGGATTCTTAGTGGCTTAGTATGTGCGCGAACACAGATTCACTCTCTATTCCCCCACTGTTATAGCCTGATGGTACAGCTATCCTGTTTTACGAGGCATGGGAACAGCGGTGCTTTCACAAGCACAGGGATGAAACACTGCCAACTTTTGGACTGCGGGCTACTACTAAGGATTTCTAGACAGAAATTTCTTTAACTGATTTTGGCCCGAACAATCGCGTTTACGACCACTAGACCAACGAGGTAGTCACGTCACGTCACGTCACGTCACGTCACGTTGTTAGTAAGCTGATGCTGTGGTCCATATCCAAAGATACACGGCATTTATCCTCGATCAACAATCGAAATGCAGATGCATTGTCATATGCAATGTCATTTTTAAGAACTCAAATAAAAAAAGAAACACTTTATTTAGGCACAAACCCTTGACATATGTAGGTCATCGAGCAATACAGACTATCGTGCTGTTTAATTTATAAAAGATAATAGTGTTGCATGCAACTAGCAGCGATTGTGTAACCTCTGATGGAAATCCCGGTTACTTCGTTTTGACATTTTGACGTTTTGTTTTATTGTCTAAATGCGTTCGTACCTTACATGGTATAAAACCACAGAAATCGTAATAATAAGACAATAGAAGTCGCACAGACGCGTGACCTTGTCGCCGCTTATATGGGTTGACGAACATGATTCACCATTTTGTGATTTAGTTGTGCGGGGAACGTCGTGCGTGAATTTTTGGTACCTAAGTTAAGAGCGTATATTCAAATTTTCGCAAATCTAAATCGCTCTGGAACCGCGTAATATTGAAGCACACTACAACGTTCTGTTTGCGTTACTGCTCAAGGTGGGTGAGCGCAGTAGTATCTAGCACGAATCATTTTAATAACTATTGAAACTAAAACAATAAAATAATTTTCACATAACATAACAGCTTATGAGGTCGGTGCTAAGATATAGTGTATATAAGAATTAATATTCAATTTAATCCTGACATCGCAAGCTAATATGTATAAATTATACTATTCTTTTAGTAAATTTAAGTCGGCTTTTCTTTTTTACTCTATCGAGGAGAGTAAGGAATGTCACAACGCCAAGTTAACAACCGGAAAGGGGTAAGTAATATATGTTCGAATTGAAAAATATGTATTATATAAAATAGATTTCGTTTGATATACATTTATTCTGTTTCAAAATATAAAGTCAATTCATCAAAATAACAATTTCATTGGTGTTGGCTGTTAAATTCATTGCTAAGCCACCCCGCCACTCCGCACTCAAATATATCTTTTATAGAGACAAATATTTTAGTTATAAATTGCTTACTATTAAATAAACTCATAAAATTAATCATAAATAAATTAATATCATTCATATAATTAATATCATTTAACAAAAGCCGGACAGGCCGGACACAACCCGAAAAAGCCGAACATGTCCAGCTAAAGCCGGACAGATGGCAACCCTAGTTGTGTTGCGCGAACTACAATTTATTATATTAATTGTGATAGTGTGTCCAGATAAATTCGCGTATTTGGATTTAAAATCGGGACAGTTACAATAGCTACAAAAACACTATTAGTTATACTGGTTTTTTTGACACAATCCGCAATGTGTTTTATAATTATTATTTAGAACTGACCAAATGAACGAATAATTTTTCGTCCCAACATTGTTGCAGACTGAACTTTTTAAATAACATAATTGTGAAAATAGTAATCAATGTTCTGAACCCACAACTCATGCACTTCAAAAAGCCCTTTAAAAACGGCATAATTCAAACGGTTTTAATACCTAACACCTTGATAGCCTTGATAAAATCCTTGCATCGAACTTATTATGTTTATTTATTTATTGAAAACAACAACCTACAAACGATTGAAGAAATTGACTTGTGGAAGCAAGTCTTCTGCATTTTACTAAATGTACTTATCTAAACCCCAGCATGTCAGTTAGATACTGTACTGATTATTTAGTAATAGAATGAAATAATAAATGACCGTCGAATTAATGATATCGATGCATAGCGCAAACCGGCGATAGGCATCAGGCACTAAAAAAAAAGCGAGTCAAAATGGTTGATATCTGTATTTTGCCACGCTAACCCATTACACGCAAAGCAAACTTTGATTTTGCCTATTTAGTCAGAGTTTGATGGGAAATTATGCAAAGTAAAAGTAACGTAGTAGCAGCTAGATATATTCAATTTTGCTGTCAAAATGATCGATCGAAATATAGACTAAGGAGGTTAGTGAAAGATTGGGACATTTGGCGTCCCGATCATGGGTGCATCGGGACGTACCCCTAAAAATCGGAATGTCCCGCACAAATCGTGACACTTGGCAATACTAGCTTACGCCATCGGTGTGAATTAGCACGTACGCGGGCGGTGGCGGGAAAAAGTGATACGTCCTATCGTTGGGAAGACCCGGAGCGTACTGAATCGGACGGCGTCTGGTGCTGCGCTATTTTAAAAATAATCATATAAAATAATTAACTAAATATAACAAGCTAAAAATTTTTTGGAATATTTAACATTACCTGTATTTTGATAAAATAATTAAATAGATAAGTTTATATCCCAATACCCGAAAAAAAACGATATTGAAGTGGACAGTTTTGGTGATTTTATAGTATCCTTTTTTAATACTAAAACGAAATAATATTTCGTAATTTAAGCTTTGCTATTCACTAAAAGGCTACATATTCTAATATAGTGACGCTTAAAATAAATTATTTTAGCTTATGACAATGGTTGTATTCGACCTGAAAGATAACTCTATTATATCTAGAATCTATAGTATCTAGAGTATTCGCTCTAAAAACCGTCATTAAAAACTATGATTTTGCATTGCAATGCGCTAAATAAAGACTACATCTTTCTAAAACCGTAATTTTCTGCAAATAATCTGCTCACATCGTTACAATATCGTCCTTGAAAAAACCCTAAAACCCGAAGTTTTCGACGCAAATAGCATATGCCCTTTTAAGTTTACATAGGTAGTAGATTCGACGATGTAGGAGGTAATAATACTTTTATTAGGATAAAAGCTAAAATCAGATTGCCAGTAGACCATCGCGAAGTGGAAAAAGATACTAAATTTGGAGTACACACTTTTTAAATTAAATCTGGATTTCGATGTATTTTCGTCGTCAAGCGGGAGATTTTTCTTGGCGGGAGTGCAGTCACTAAACTAAACACTTAAAATACATTATGCAAAATCACACGTATTAATTTTTTACTATATAAGGTTTTATATATTCGTGTATGATAATGAATGTTAAGTATTGCGTAAAAAAACTTACAAATGGCTCACAGTTGGCTTATGAACACTCTTGTATTTCAAAATATAAACAGAAGTATTTGCTGCGCTGCTTTAACTAACACTGGCCAATGGACACGCAAGTTTCCATAAATTTTCTTCCTGGCTAAATAAACATTACATTTGCTACACAGAAAATTATTTTTTTAACTCTATTGTATATTTTTGACCCAATTTTGTAAACCCTACATTTTAAATTTTCGTTGGTGTTGTTTAATAGATAAATTATGAAAATAGAAATAAACAATATATTATTATTTGCAATTAAGGTGACAATAGCAAAAACCTCTAACTAAGGCCTAAAATGAATGTAATGAACATTTAGTTGCATGACTAAACAACATTGGAATATGATACCATTCCTGTTCATTTTTATAGTTATCCATTAGTGTTAACTATTGTAGAAAGTCAACTTTGCTATTGCCAGTGGTTTATTATGAGCTGCTATTCAAGTTGCCAACAATGCAACAATCTACGCATTATTATTCAATGAACTGAATAATCCACATTTGCTTCCTTTGGCTTGAAAAGAAACTTGAGCTAATAATATATTGCCTCTGGACACCATAGGGCCGGAACCAATAATACCAATCCCCTTTGGCTATGTTCGTTCACTGGTACATAGAAACTTCAATAATTTACATGCTCAACTTTGGAGAAATTTAGTAGACTGTAGACAAGCTAAAGAGGCCCTGCCAGAAATAAACAGTTGTCTAACCAAGGTTCTAAATGAGACTGAACAAGCCACATATCAGGATAGTGACAAGTGCTATCACAGGACATGGCTCTTTTAACCAACATTTGTTTACCATAGGTGTTACAGATAGCCTCCTGTGCAGGGCATGCATGAAGGAGGAAGAAACAGCGGCTCACTTGTTGCTGAAATGTCTGGAAGTCATTTCATACAGGGCTAAACATCTCAGCACAACAGGATCGCTCCCCATAGTTGCTTGCAACATGAAAAGACTGTTGAACTTCTTCAGGGAGATTTCATGGCTTGAATAAGCACATTATTCCTGCCCACACGCAAAATACGCGCTTAGACGTAGAGTTGCAGAAAACAGCACGTCGTAAACTAAACTAACTAAATATATTGCCAGTGATGAATTATGCACTCACGCTGCTCTTCACTGTCTGGTTGTTTGTCATCCTCGCTCGGTTGTGGTGGTGGACTGGGCTGCTTTTCTGCATTTGGCTTCAAGTACTCTTGGCTTTCCAGAGATTTGAACAGCATGTCAACAAAGGGCTTTGTCTCTGTTGAAAATAAAATGATCAAACATAAAAATAGATTATTAAACAAAACACAGTAAGTACCCAATTTAAATTAGATCCAACACTATTTTTTTATCAGATAGTAAATGGTGACAAAGGTCATGGCTTCTTGAGAATTCTTTTTCACTTAGGCTCATTCTGAATGAATATCAAAGGACTTAAGAGTTTCAAACTAAACAATACTCCATTCCAAGCGGAGCAGGGCTTGCATGAGCGAAAAATTGTGAGTTATTATAGTAAAAACGTATGACGTCATATTTTTGATCGCGATATATGAAAACACACGACACACAAATTTTTCAGTAATTATTTAAAGACATTTTAAAATATTACGACACTGTTGATAAAGCTGTAAATAACAACGTAAATACGTATATTACTTGGGGTACACTGAAAGTTTAGCTTTACTCGTGAATTAAACTTACACATGTAAGCAGTTGTAACAGTTTTTTACGTGGTAGAGCCATGCTGCAGTTATATTAGAAGTATAGTTGTAGCACGAATGGGTCGGCTCGACCGGAGAGGGACCACGCTCTCAC
>DWHP01008720.1:0-10455 GCA_018247895.1 Parnassius honrathi | reverse complement strand
TGCTGCTGCCCATCTCCTGCCTGTCTCCCTCTGTCGCCTCTTACGACACCCACGGGAAGATATGGGGTAGTGGATATACAAAATATTGCAATGGCTTTATTCAGAAAACTCAGGTTTATATATATTGGAAGTTTGAGGTCTCAATTACGACTGCGTGGTTTTGATTACGAGAAATACTAACTATTTAAACTACGAAACTGTGATTTTTCTAAAAAAAATTTTTGAAAGTCATAGTAGCTCTGGTGCGGGACGGGCCTTAAGTTTATTTTATTTCTTCTTTATTAGTGCATTCATGTTCACTGCTGGTCGTGAACCTCGCACGTGGTGGAATATTTTTTAAATCGTCACGCTTTGCAGCCGCATTGACTTTTTCAATACCAGAGGTATCTTTGACATCGCAGTCCATCACTAATTATGGTATAACATTTTATGTAAAACAACAGTGCTAAAACCAGCTTAATTAGCCTTTTAATTAATAGCATAGCTTTTTAACTAAAGTGCGCCGTTCAACTAGCTACTTAAATGATATTCATTCGATGCGTGTAATACAACATTGTAATATCAGCGTTAGTAAGTTGAATTGCGTCTGGTTGAGGGCAGACTACAGACTACCACACACACCTGACACACCTCTCTCGCTTTCTTTATATCCATACATCTACGCAAATACACTCGTTCGTTAAAGGTACTCCTAGCCAGTTTGTCGCTGAACACAAACTTTTTCTAGGGCATCCCTTTCCGACTCTGACGTTCACATCTGCAATTAAATTGGCTTTGTCACCCTTTCCTGGTTCATTTTTTCTACATGACCTAACCACCGAAATATTCCTTTCCTAATCCTGGTCACAACATCATCTTGCAGACCACATTTTTTTCTTATCACACTATTTCTCACCCTGTCATTCAGATTCAGCCCTAGAATACTCCTTAGTGACCGTTTATATTTATATAATATAAAATGTAGTATTATAGAATATAGAGCTTCTCTGTCAAGAAATTCTCGGTAGCTGTCCGGAGTCAAGAAGTTGGCGGTCTCACCCCCGTGCCTGGGAAAGCACGTAAAGCCGTTGGTCCTGCACCTGATCTCTCTCCGGTCTTGTCAGCTAACAGTCCCATCGGGTTATGAGAGTGAGGGAATAGAGAGTGCACCTGTGCTTGCGCATACACTTGGCCACTATAATCCTGCCCTGCGCCGATGGCTAGTCTCCGCAGAGGCAGGCCGCCGTGGCCTAAATTTGGTCTGGTGGAGCACATTATAGAATATAGTGCATAATCAGGCATGAAGTGTATTAGAGGCATCGGCTGAAACGCGTGTACTAAATATCGTTAAGGCTACAGAATTAAGCTTAGAATAAAAAGGTTAATTAAGCTAGCTGGCTGGGACATTTATATCACTATCATTTGCAAGACATACGATTTTCTTGATCTAGTAGTCTGATCTAGATTTAGTTTTTCCATAGTCACGCACAGAACATAATATTACTGTTAGCAAGTTCCATTTTTTGTTAGTATGGAATGTAAAATATACTAGTCAACGTACCCTTGGTCTCTTTGTTTGAAATAAACCAAAAATCGTATAAGCTTCCAACAATGTTCAGTATTAGTATTGCCAGGCAAATAACTGCAACGGCCACGTCGCCATAATCTATATCCACCTTATTGTCCAGATCATTACACAGAACTTCGGTATACAGCTTGCTTTTTAGTTTGTATTGTTTCCAAAAAGTATCATTAAGGCATCCCTCAAGAACAAAATTTAGGACCGCTGATGTATTTTGACTAAGATAGTCTTTACATGTTCTTGTAACACACACGCCTCGATTGAGACGTGAATGATTTAAGTGCTTCTCTCGGCGTAGAGAATATTCCTGCAATAGATAAAATAAACAAAAATACGAGTAAATACTTATAAAATAATGAAAATAAATCTATAAAAATTAATTATGCCTATGTTAAAAGCAAAAGTAGCATCAAGTTTGTTTTATCACCATCATCATCATTACAGCTGATCAGAGTATACTGCTGAACACAGGCCTATAGGAGACGTATAGATTGCCACATAAGGAGCTTGCTTAGTTACTTCCTGCACATTTTTCAGGTGGATGGCAACTGTAGCATTTTTTTTTATTTTAAGTACTTAGATAACAAGCAGAATCTTCCTGATGGCTTTCTTCTTCCTGTTCATCTCCTGTTTCGGTTTCCCTCTGTCACCTCTTACGGCACTTGTAGAGTCATGCTGCAGCTATGCATGTTGTAGCACAAATGGACCGCAACCGGAAGGAACACATTCTTACAGAATGTCAGCGTAAAATAGTAGCTTAATGCTGTTGTGTTTCATATGAATAGCGTATAGAACCAGAGATTCTTTTTAATGTTTACGAGGCGTACCATCTTTAACCTCAGCAACGCTTCAGCATTTCGATTCTTAATCGGGAACAAATGTAGATATTTAAGAGTCACTTAGTTATTATAAGTGATAGAGTCATGCTGCAGTTATATTAGTAGTACAGTTGTAGCACGAATGAGTCGGCTCGACCGTGGAAGGGCCATCCTATCACTGAATACCGACGTCAAATAGTAGCTTAATGCTGCTGTGTTTCGTATGATGAGTGTAGAGAACCGGAGACCCTTTTTACTGAAAACGAGGCATTCCATTTTAGTCCTCACGGGTGACAACGCATCTGCATTTTGATTCTTAATCGAGGATAGATGTAGATGTCTATGGGCCGCAGCAACCACTTACCATCAGATGGACTGTGTGCTCGTCTGTCACCCTACCTTATTAAAAAAAATATTACAAGACCGGAAAACATTTACACTCATACAAAAATTTTTACTTTGTAAGGAATTTAGAAATGTAGGAAATAAATCAATCGTTTATTTAAATTTTTATTGCCGGTAATTGACGTTGCGTGAAGTGGCTCGCGACATTTAATTTCTAGTGATGCAAGGAAACTTAGCAGCACTGGTACCTATAATAAAATAAGCTGTAACAGATTTTTTTTTACCTCCTTACAGTTTGAATTTTCCAAAATCCCTTCTTATTGGATGCTCTCATCATATAATAATAATAATAATATAACAATAAAAATTCTTTATTTTCTACACAATATAAAAAGCAGCTACTGTATAAATTTCAGATGTCTACGTGTTCCGGTTTTGGCTGTGCGTTTAAAGATGTGTCAATTACTCGCGACATCTTTTATAAACATATTGATATATTATATAATTCTTATTCCGCTGTAGAATTTTTGGTATAGTTAATATGCAAGCTGTTGCTTAATAATTATCAACTTAATATCTGGATGCCAACACATTCTAATTAAGTTAATCACGACGCCTGACAGTTATATGTAGCTGTAAGGGAATAATTAAAATTAAATCTTGTTACAGCTGCGAAAGTTCATTTTGCCATGTGCTGATTCTGAAATTATTAGATACATATTTATATTGCGGGAACAATTTACAGTTACGATTTATGAATTTGCTTATTTACATGTTTAAATCAAAGAAATAAACAATTCAAAACTCGAAACTCGATGAAAAAGCAATGCCAGGCTATATTTTTAGTGAACATTTTTCTTTATTAATAATTTGTGGTGTAGATGTTCTTGGGCGGCTATAATCACTTACCTTCAGGTGAGCCGCATGTTCGATATCTCCTATAAAAAAATGACGCCAAAGATCTACAATAGTCAACAGATGATTTCCAGGAGAAGCCGGGGCTGGCCCCTAGTTTTTTTTTTAAATTGAATAATGGTAAGAAACGATCAGACAGTTTACGCATAAAAATAAAGAGAAAAACTAAAACTTTTCTTCCTCACACGACTTCTTTGTGGAATAGGCTACGAGCAGCGATTTTTCCGGACCAATACAGCTTGGGAAGTCCCCACATTTATAGACGCAGAATCGGCTTAAGACGAGCACGTATTGGGGTAACTCTTATTAGCTGTTGCGACGGTTATTCACAAGCGTTTGGCAGTCGAATCCTTCGAATGGTCAAAGTGACAGCTGTTTACATTCGTTCGGCAGTCGGAGATGAACTCATGCGAGCGGATCGTTTCGAGGCTGGTCGGCTGCATTCGTAAACATAAGCACGTCGACGTGGGCGTTTGTCTACTTTCTTCCCCTTAAGTTAGCTGACCTAATCGGCAAACCGCTCATTTTGCCGTCGGCCGAAGTTGCGACGCATCGTCTGAGCCGAACCGATGAGAATGACACTAGCAATTTTTGTAGTTCGTAGAACATGAAAGTTTTTCTAACCAACTGAAGCCGATTTCACGTCAATAAATATGGGAACACTCCTAGGGAGTTTGCTCTTTTTTAAAAGGCAAACAACTCATCTACAATTTCCCTGATATTGCATTTGTTCACAGGCAACAATAGTCACTTAAAATAGAATAAGGCCGTATGCCGCATCGTTACCCTCCTCTTCTTTGAAAAAAAAACTTTCGTATCAATATTCAAAATTAATATGCGTTATCAATCTCAGCATAATGTGATAACATATCAGTGTGGTAACATTTAGATTTATGTCTTGATTAAGTTACTAACTTTTGTCATATACCACTTTTGCTATCGAATAGGGCATCGACTCTTCAAAGCGTCACCTCTAGTCTGAAGTCCCTCAAGGGTCTGTCCTCACACCACTCCTCTTAAAACTGTTTGCGAGTGACATCTCTAAAGACCCAATCGTTAATAAAACTCTTTTCGCCGAAGACACGGCACTTTTCGTCACACATCACAACAAAAGAGTTCTGACCAAGATGCTCCAAGGAGCCGTCAACCGCTTAGGTGATTAATTCCGCTTATGGAGAATCGAAGTAAATCCTGAGAAAATTGTAGCAATATACATTCAAAAGACCTCCACTCTCAATCTTCAAAACTCAAATCCTGAGAAACCAATTGGTTGAAAAATTGAACGGCTAAATATCTAGAGATCACTTTCGAGCATGGCATGACCCTCACGGAACATATTCGCTCCAATCGCAACTGTGCCAAAACAGTCACTAGTCGTTTCTACCCATTTGTTAACAGCAAGAGCAAAACAAACCTGTCCTTAAGACACAAGCTCCATCTTTACAAAGCTTGCGTAAGACCTATCATGTCCTACGCAAGCGTAGTTTTCGCGCACGTATCCCATCTCTGCCCATATGTAAGACCTCCAAGTCATCCAAAATAGATCAACTCCTGACGATCTCTGAATATTTCGAGGAAATGTCGCACCGCTACCCTGAGAGGGCCGAGACAGAGGCCTAACCTGCTAGTGGTAAACACAGCCACATACAACCCGACTACAAACGTTACGAAAAATCTCTGAAGGCTCCGCAACGTTTTCCGTTCCGTCCTGTTCCGCTAGATTCCGACAACCTAAATGTCGCCGGTTATGTAAATACTTATTAAAATAGTTTTTGTTTAGTGTTTAGTATACTTAATTGTAGGATACAATTGTTGTAAAAGTTTTAATGTAATTTACAAATTATATATTATGTGTATAATTGATATTACCTATTTGATAAATTATAATGGTAAAACGTCATTCCTGCTCTAAGTGTCGCGTGCTAAGGTTTCGTATCATTTTTTAAGTTACCGAAGGATTTTAGAAGGAAGTTATGATGGGTGAATTTATTTCTTTTTTTTTAGATAGATACTTACAGCAAAAAAGAATTAAGTAATAATTTGATCTACAGAAGAAATACCTATGTACTTTATTACAAAAATTAGTTACATATCTATACTTGTCTTTTGTAATTAAAATAATTTAAGTTATAATAACACAAAATATCGAAATTAAAACTTTGTATACTACCAAAATTTTTATCTAAGTAGAATAGATCACATTTCTGTTAGAAATCCTAATTCAGGTTTATTTGTTGTTTACACTATCTACCTATTTATTCCGAACCAAGGATAGCGATTCCCAACGAATGACCTTGCAATTAACATGCGCTAAGCATCGCATAACTCACATGGGGGCGAAAGTATGGTCAGTCGATCACAGTCAGAATAGGTACTGTACACGCCCTTAGTTGCCCCAACAAGGGTGGACGGGATAGGGGCCCATGAGTGATCCCCTCGACGAGCAAGCAAGGGTGGAACCCAAATGGCTTATGGATAACGATTACAGAAACGGCTGACAAATAAGCAAGCACCACTTACCGATTGACAGAGGTAGGGTTGACCACGGGGTACCTGTCTGGTGGGAAGTGATGTGCATGTAAGTAGTGTGTAGTGGTGTGTACACTGTGTAACCTAACAGCACCGCTGATCCAGGACTGCCGGTCCAAAAGCGCTGCTTCTCAGGACGCGCTCACTTCCGGGTGCCGAACTCCAGTCTAAAGGCACAAAACTACAGTCTAAGAGTAACGTGACCTCCTTTCAATCACAAAGTTTAGCGTTCAATCGAACAAGCAAAATCACTTCGTACTATATCAAAATACTACGCAAGCCACGCGAACACTCGAAACTTCTAGACTATAATTTAACTGATTCCGTGCGATATGAAAATGCCGCATAAACAACTAATCGACACATATTGATAACAAACGAAGTTAAATTAATCACTCAATCTCAAACAAAGGCCTCGTAATCACGTATTAACGACAATAAGCTAACAAGATAGCAGCCATCCAGCGCTTAACGAATTTAAAAGTAAGTTCCCCGCTCAAAATCGAGCATAAATAAACCCTCGTCCCAGACATAAGTACTTATGTCCGCGAGTAAATGTCCAAACGGGATAGGGTCGCGACGGCACGTTGCAAGATACCGCTCCCGGGTGGGCAAACCGAAGGGTCGAATTCCCACTGGATGCATTTCGTGGACATCACAGTACCTAACTAAGTTCTGTTGCTGGACAGAAATTCAACGACTTCTTTCAAAATCTATACGTGCCCCTACAATTCGTTCCACAATCCGACCGGATCAGGTCCGGGAAACCGCGACGCGATACGGAGCGGGCGACCCTCTCCCCGCGCCCCCGTTATCAAACTGGTTCCCCGCTCAAAATCTAGCGTAAACAGGTACTTCACCTAAGTAACTTAATTAACATTTTGTAATGTATTTTTTAATTTTTAATTGACATCCCTTAGTAACCACGGAAAGTCCGCCGTGACTTAGGAAGGTGAAAAGATGCAAAGTAATATGGACACTAACGCGCAGCGATAAAGTTTTATTTAGCTTGCGTGCGCGATTTATGCAATTAATAATTATTATGTAAGCTTTTAAAAGTCCAAGCAGTCAACTTCAGAAAAGTGTAACTTCTGTATGTAGTACTATTATTTATTCTGTGATACGAGTTACCGTCAGAGCCGAGGACTTGCCACCCCCTGTTCGGAGGGCCGTTAGATAATTTATTTACGTGTACTTACAACTGATGTAGGTGAAAATCGTTATGCAAGTAACGACGCAGAATGATTTAAATTTAACCTTTTTATTTTTAGCTCGCGGTCTTTCAGGTCACGTGCCCTGAGACCAATGAAGCTGTAAAATCTATACACTAACAGCACAAACCTCACAGAAGCTAGACTAGACCGATTTTGTAGTGTGTGTGGAAGAACATTGTAACTGAATATCTGAAAATTATGTTTGTAAACTTCTGACAGGTTTTTAATTCTGTGAGCTAGCTTTTTACCACACGTACTTTTGTACTTTTAATAAAAAAAATGTTTTTAAATTCTTTGCTGGATGTATACCTTTTTTGATATATTCTGGCTGATAGGCAATTGTTCAAAATACAAAAGTTTTGGCGAGAGCGTCATGCCCGTTGCTCAAGGTACTGAGTATACAAAGGTGGAACGCGGTCGGCGGAAGTGGGAAGGTTGATTTTTGGTAAACTTTCTGTATGCGGCTTATTTATATCATTTTTATAGGATAAGGGTGACAAACGAGCACACAGTTCACGTATGCGACTTATTTAAATCATTTTTATAGGATAAGGGTGACAAACGAGCGCACAGTCCACCTGATGGTAAGTGGATGCTATGGCCCATAGACAACTACATTTAACATCGGTTAAGAATCTAAATGCAGATGCGTTGTCACCGTTGAGGAATTAGAAATATCATTAACGTCACCTATCTCATTTACATAGAAAATGTTACCACATGTATATTTGTAAAACGTTATATCTAACTAATTAGTAGATTTATATATGACCAATAACGAATTTTATTTTAAATTGTATTTATTAAGCGCGCTTTACTTTTCATGTATTATATAATTACATATAACGACAGTGCTCAACAGCATTCAAATAGTATTTCTCAATATTCATCTTTTAGAGAACAAATCCAACTAACATCTGTTAAACGCGACGTAACACTGCTGCAGTCGACGCTAGTTTTAACCCAAAAAAGTGTCCGTTACTATTCGCTTTGAAAAAGCTCCGCCATAATTTGCCCACATTTTTTATTTTATCTCTTTCATCGCCTCAAATTTTTATTTGTTACGATAGCCACCACTTAATTTCTAAAAGTAATTTTGTTAGTTACTTAGAAGTCGATTTGAATATTAAAAACCGATTTAGAAGCTTATATTGTGTTGCTTTTTCAAAACTTGTTGAACTCAGATTAACTCAATTAAGACCACTCAATTCGAATTAAAAAAATAACATCCAAAGGTAGGAAAATGTTTTTTATCATTTAACCTCTCGTTGTCGATGATGGTGTTACAATTTTTAAGGACAGCTTGTAAACATTACACTTCAATGTACACCAATAAAGGAATCACAATTCCTTTCCCTCATTCATCTTCTTTGGCTTCTGGACTTTATAAAGTATAAACAAAAAAATAAAGTGTAAAAAAATAATACTAGAAACAAATCGAATGTGATAAGCAGAATTAACAGAGTAGCTAGAAATAAGTAGTGCTTCACATCGTATCCTATTTACAGCTTTTTCAAGTCACACAGCTGGATATAGAAAATAATTATTTGCATTTATTTTATTTTTTTCTATTTCACAAGGAAATGATGATGGATGATGGGGTACACACAGACCCCACGCGACTTGTAGTGCAAGTAATTTGGCGCGACTAGTTAAAGGTGAAATATAAAACGCGTTTTAGAAATGAAAACTTTTTGCTTAATGATTATCAATGTTACCGCTATTATGGCGCTGCAATGAAATAAATTTAAGCTTTATCTTAAATTACCTGCTAGTTAAATTAAATTGCATCACTTCGTTTGGTAAATTATTTGCATGATAATTAATATTAATAATGAGTTCTATACTATGTGCGAGCAATTCTACGAGAATTGCATGAACAATTGTATTTAATTAATTGTTTTCTCAGAAACGGCTCTATCGGTTTAGCTAAAATTTCGTATTTAGACAATATTTTAATTTTTCTTTGTTTAAATAACAGCGTAAATAGTAAATTATATTTTGTTCTAACACAAAGCGAATCTCATTATCCTTGATACTATAAATTTATAATAAACCATAAACGGAAGTTACATAATGAGAATATGCATCTTAAGGAGTCGTACAATGGGTAACATAATGGCTAAAAGCGATCTCTTCCAGTGCCCTGTTTATCAAAACTCACAAGTCTGCTTGTTCACAAGTTACACTTTACAAGCAAGTTTTTACAAGTTCGTGTAAATTACGTTTATCAAAAAAATCTACAGGGCTTGTAAAATTTAACACTTGTAGGGTCTACTTGTAAGTTCTTAAATCAATAATGTATGCCACATTCTTTTCCCACCATTTTTTTTGCTTTTTTTTGAATATCCCCATTTAAACGCATGGCTTTATGGTATATTGTCTGTGCCTAATTTTGATGGGGCATTTACAAAAGTGGTAGCACAGGTAGACAAAGTATTCCCGCCTTTTATTTATAACTTGATTAAAGCTTATTCGCCGCGAGATTTTGGGATTTATTGAATAAATTCTTAATATTATAATAAAATAACGATTTTACAACTGATTCGCGACAAAAACGACATTTTATTTGGTGCATTTAGCGATAGGATGTCCAAACAAAAAAATTAGAAGAGTGGAAGAATATTTTAATTACATATCAGTCGCTTGGTCCGCTATCTGCAGGAAAAGATTACACCTATGTCCGAGATACATTTTACTCAAATTTAAAACCCCTTGTGCAATAGGTCTCCAACCACTTTCAAATTGCTCATATAACTGACTGTTTCTTAAAACTATACTGTCATGGGTGCTTCCAGGCTAATTAATATAGGAATAATAAAAGTTTTTCTCAGGACCGCACACAACCAAATGATTAACATCATGACAGCCGCAAATTAATGGCATTCCTTTCAACATATTCTTACGAGCTTGAGGTTCGTGACAATAAAAACTGCCGATTGAATTACCAAAATAAACTCTGTAATTGCCGAACACCAACTAAAACTTAAAAGACTCTAATAATTAATCACACTGATTCACTTTGTTTCGCTCCGAAGCTTCACTTGTATCGCCAAATTCAATACTGCCCCGA
>DWHP01008719.1:0-10456 GCA_018247895.1 Parnassius honrathi | reverse complement strand
TGTTTCCATACAGGGCTAGATAATGATGAGACAAATTGAAATCATTTTTTATTTTGAACGTACACCATCAAACAATGGAGTAATCGCCAGACTACGTTTGTATGGAAGAATGAGAGACTAGTGTACTCTTAATTTAAAAAATGAAGTAGGTACAAAAGAATGTTTGTTATTAGTTTTTTTTTATATAAAAGGTAAGTAATTACACTGTTTTTCAGAGTTATTTGCTTGTATTTTGTCTCGTAACAATCTATAAAATTTGCATTTCAAAAACTGTGTCATTCACGTAAGAAATAGAGTAGTCAGAAGTAACTGAAAATGAAATGTAAAGTGTGAGTTATCATATCATTATAAATCATGTAAAAAAGGAATTAAATGAAACACAAAAATTTGTGAGCAAATATTCTATTAACAATTGCTGTATTTATTTAATGGTACCTAATAAACGTAAAATACCATGCCAAGCTCAGAATTTAGTTATCTGGTTACTAGCCGTTTTTTTTCATAACTATGTTTAAAAATTGTTAATGAATGTATTTTTAATAATTTACATATAAATTATTTCAAATAAAACTTATACAATTATTTCGTCCTAAAACTAAATATACTAAACAATAAACAAAAACTTACAATTTGCTTAAATGTACGAGTCAACCACAATTTTATTTTTGTTTGTTAATATTTCTAACCCACATAGCCACCCCTCCCCACAGATCAGCAAATATAAATGATTATCCGCGGATGATACGCCTTGGTCAAAAAATATTTTACTAGCGTATTTTTTATTCTGGTTCGATAAAATTACTAAAATTGTAGAACGATGTAGATGGCGCTATTTGTGACAAAGCAATTTTAGTAGAAAGAAAATATTTTTTGATTGTGTACACTAACATTTAAGCTTTAAATGTTTAAAAATAAAGATTATGAGCTATTAGTATAATTTATTTGTTATAGAATTAAGCTTTTATCTTATGTTTTATGCATGGCATTAAGATATGTTAACTTACATCGCACTTGCAGTTAAGTTTTGAAAATTATATTGAATAATATTATAGGTATATTAAATCTATACCTTGTAGCAAACTATTGATGGTCCTGGACCAGATGATTTCCAGAACATTATCGACATCTATAATCTATCAGTAAAAATGTAAAAATGCCGTTCATAACTGACAGTAAGGTAATGGTGGTCATGGACCCTTTAATTTCCAGAATAATGTCCTAATTTTCATCGGGTCTCGATAGTTGCTCAGCACCTAATTAGCTTTTAATGTCTTGCTATTAATATTTATCCTAATATGTCTATTATCGTCACTGCGTTGCTAGCGATACATTTTGCCAGCGACGCAAATTTCGACAGTTCGTTGTGGTGGAAATTTTGCAGCACCTAATTTATAAACCTGGCACCTAATTAGCACCAAAAAGTCCCTAATTTTGGCTTTTCTAAATACAAATTCCTGACTTTGCGTTGCTAGCGAGACACAACTGGATTTTAGGGCAAGGAAAGTCTGCCGCACTGCCCCAATGCGGTGGGCGAACTTTACATGTCTTCAAAATACATGGTTTTTCTTATTTCTCAGATATGCAGGTTCCCTCGCGATGTTTTCCTTCACCGCCAAGCACGTGGTAAATCAGCACTTAAAATTGCAACTAACTATTTTATTAGTGCCGGCGGGGATCGAACTTGAGTCGTGGTAATTCAGGGGTTTAAGCGCTCTGTATTAATTTTACAGTTTTAAGGATTAGGCTTACAAAAATCTGAAACAATTGCTCAACCTGAAATGGTAAAAAAATATTGTTTTATACATTACGTTACAAATTCTTAAATGAAATTGTAAAAAAAAATTGTATAAAATATTTGAATGAAACTAGCTTATACTGATTTTATCGTCTTACATAGCTTATTTTTATATTCATTACGTTTCGTGTACTTTACAACACCCATACAGAACGAGGCTGTACAAGTACAACGTCCCAATGTCATAGCTAACTACGGCTAGCTACTACTTAAAAATTAAATATAAGAAATTCATTTAAATGTAATTAAA
Organism: Parnassius honrathi; assembly: GCA_018247895.1. Classification (NCBI taxonomy): domain Eukaryota; kingdom Metazoa; phylum Arthropoda; class Insecta; order Lepidoptera; family Papilionidae; genus Parnassius; species Parnassius honrathi. The sequence goes on along the minus strand of DWHP01008719.1, from coordinate 8,411 downwards.
TATAAGAAATTATATAATATGTGTTCGATTGTACTTCTGTATAGACAAAAATATTTTGGGATCAAATTGATCACAAAACAAAATAAACGAAATACTCATGTACACGAAATCGCTAAAATATTTTAATTTTTTGATAATAAAACGTTGCTATAAAAATACAAGTGAATCAAAAATATTATGTTCATATAAGTCTATTGTGCTCTTCCAACAAAAGTTGACCTGTGCCCTAAGTGTGTCACGTGTCACTTCAGAAGTTCTAATATCATGCGGTACTTCACTATATTATGCAACCTGAGGCTAAGCTATGTTATAATATGTATTAAGTCAACCGTAGACTTAGAACATACTATCATATAGGCGACCTGACAGCCCGAAAATGCGTGACGATTTATAAACCTAATTTATAAACCCTAAGTTTGGCTTTTTCTAAATACAAATTTTGACCTGACTTTGCGTTGCTAGCTAAACACAATTGGGTTTTAGGGCAAGGAAATGTCCGCCGCACTGCCCCAGTGCGGTGGGCGAACTTTACACGTCTTCAAAATACATGGGTTTTCTTATTTCTCGGATATGCAGGTTTCATCACCATGTTTTTCTTCACCGCTGTACACGTGGTTAACCAGCACTTAAATTTGCAATTAACAACTTCATTGGTTCTGGCGAGGATCACACCAGGGCTGTTCGTGTACTGTGAAATTTACAGCGAGCGTTAATCTCACTGCTCTTACTAATACTATGTACCCAAAAATTGTTTCCGAAATATTTTTTAACATCTTAGATATGCGTTATATACGTTTTCTCGCGATGTTTTCCTTCACCATCGAGAACGTGGTAAATCGAAAATTCAAATTACAATTAAAATATGAATAGCGTCGGATCGGATTGAATTTGAGTGGCTTGTATGGTACCATAAAATTTACGTTTGGATCGGTTCGATTACCCGCTTTGACAGGTGACTTTCAAGATTCTATAAATGCAGTTCTACTCAAAATAAAAATAAACCTGTTTAAAATTTGCTTCCTTAGATATTAATAGTACTTCATTAATTTATTATTACTCATTTATTTTATTTATTATCACTTATATACGCATTATTATTAAAAAAAGTAAAGACGCAGCTTACATACGTCTTAAGACCGTGCACAGGGTTCCTATAACCCATAGTATGAAAAAGTAGGTTTCAAATGTTCAAGCATCTTTTTTAAAACTACTCATATATCAAGGTTTCGCCGCGAAATCATTCTTCTCCACTTCACTGAGTACGTGGAAAATAAGCAAATAAAATTAAGTTACCAGTTTCATTGTTCCTCATGGAAAATGGTACACATTTTGTTTCTGTGCAATGAAATATTACGGCGAACTACACGGCATTTACTTAAATAAAACACAAAAACAGAAAAGAACCTTTTGCACAATTGTGGACCGCATTTACCTAGTTATTAGTTATTCAACGGTATCACGAACTATTCCGAGATAAAAATCTCACAGTGCACTTAATTTTCAACTACGTATATCGAACTTAATAAAAAAATTATAACAATATTATACATACTGGTACAAATAATGTAGGAATAGATCCTTTTAATAAAATTGTTTTTATTCTGCTTCATCTTTTATACCTGACAAAAATGTTTGCTACAAATTGTTGACTTCTCTTTGGATTTCAACCAACCCGTCCAATCATCGTAACAATTTTTTCTAATTATAAAAGCCACAGGAAATCTGTTAGACAAATGGCATAAAATTTTCTTTTTCGAAATCAAATCGAGTATTTATTTTCATTCCTCTTCTGAATTGATAGATGAATTGATAGACTTGCCCACACTGTTGTGTGGGCAAGTCTATCAATTCATTATAAAAATTCAAGATCAAATATCGACATTCCTTTTGATATAGTTGAGTCAATCCCCAGCTTGTAAAATATTTTGTTTAAAAATTTATTCACCAAAATCATGCAAATTATTAACACTGTGACTTATTTAATTACGTGATTATGGTATGGTGGGTTGAGAAAACTGGACACTCTTTTTACTGGTAGCGAGGCATTCTATCGTAGTCCTCAGCTCTCACCTTTACATTCTGATTTTTAATCGAAGATGTAGGTATTTAAATGAAACTTAGCATACATTTCACTTTTGAAAAAGAAAAAAGAATGAAGGCCGCACTTACGTACGTGTTGACGGAAATCTATTTTAAAAATTAATTTATCAAACATGCCGTTTCTCTCACGATTTTTTTCATTAATAGGAGATTTTCGTTTACCAGAATATATTGTAAAATACCATTTAGTAATTTCAGTGGTATCGAAATTGGAACCCGAACTTGAGTTTTTTTTGTGATGTTATTTTGAAGATCAGCAAACAGCCCGTGATCTATATTGCTACAACCTACTACTCTCAGCGTACTATTATTTATTCTGTGGGATTATACGCACACATGTACTGAATATTTATAAATAATACCATTTCATATTATATTATAATTACTAACATATTGTGACCATTTCATAATAATTTCCTATATTTTTATGTAATACTAGAATAACAAACCGTGTAAGTGGCTACCGTGCCCCAGGTTTTTTTAGATGGAATGTAATTACGTCTTATTTTTCCGGAACAACGGTAGACGAACTGCTGCTTAGTGGGAGAAATAGGAGTGTAATACCTACCCAGACTGACACAGAAAAAGAGGAAACGAGAACAGAAAAAGAGCTATAACACATATAAAATCATCGATATATATGTAATACGCACTAGATATGTCATTTCGAACACTCACCATGTTCAACTGAACTGTACTGCCATCCGTACACCTGTTATTGTGGCTTCGATATTCATGGAGTGCAGAGCGACGCTAATAATAATTTTATATTAAATTAGCAGGTATAAAAAATAAACATAAATTAAAAATGTACTCGATTAACAATACAATCTAAATAAACAATTATTTATAATGATAATTTTCGCGCGTTTATATGAACTGCGCATGCGCGACTCTATTACTTCCCGCGCATGTACATAGATACAGAGTAGTGCACATTTTTTGTTTGGAATAGCTTCTCTAGTACGTAATACATATAACTCACTTTAGAAAATATTTTATCGTTATGTAATAACCGGGAAAATTAACTTAACATACTCATAAATTACTGTCTTATACACATTAGTTTTCGTCATTGAAAATACAAACCTGCATTAAGGCGAAATAAATAAGCCCAATTTCCAATAAATAGTTATTTTTGAAGTTAGGAATTATTTTTATTTTAACCGTTAAAGAAAAAAAAAACATTGTTCGAAATAACATACAGTTTTTATTTCTTTGGGATGACTTCAAGCCGTTTGTAGCATATTATTTCTTCCTATTTAAACACTATCGTACAGGATATTTGAGCGGTTATTTTCCACCTGAAAGGTTTAACAACGGCGATACGGATTATCGGATTAAGGCTGGATTAGGGATGCGTGCAACCTCTCTTATAAAAGGAATGTTGAGCGTGTTCCACAATAACAACAGCCTTTATATAGTGTTACGTACATACGAATATAATTATATGTTTTGGTAATTTTTATTATTGTTAATCCTTTTCTGCTATGGTTCGGTTTAAAGGGCAAGAAAGCCAGTATAAAAGTAAGCATTGAGGCATTTCATCCTAGTCCTCCGAATTGACATGCACCTGTAACTTAGAAAATTAATTGCTGAGCTGCTATATTTGCAATCATATTATAAAAAATATCGAAATTCCGTGTTAAAAACAAGTAGAAACGAGGATGGAGTAACAAACAAGGATCTAAAAGTAAATTGATAGAACATAAATAATTTTTGTATATTATTTTAGTATTTTTATACTTCATATTAAAAATATTTATTTCATTTATTTTGTTAAATTTACAGCTAATATTACATAGTGTTAAATTAGATAACAATCAGAAGGCCAATTAAAAGTTTTTACCCATCTTTAAACAATATTATGCTTAGAAACCATAATTTAAGTCGGCAAGATAAACCTACTATTAGTAAACACAAAAACAGTAATTAATAACAAAACTGAAAAGAAGAACAGTAAAAAAAGAATTTGTTCATCGTAAAACACTGGTATAAAACAAGCTCAAGTCAACGTTACTGGGAACTTCATTTGAAGTTTTACTCATAAACTAATTTTTCGTATGTTTAGTCCGGGTTTACGGCACATGTAGTCATCAAAGCTTTTTTTTGACAATGACTTAATCTTTTTAACTACGCCTATGCTGCATAAGAATGCAGCAAAACTTGCTCCTGATACCGAAAGCGTTACATTGGGCATTTAGCGTTAGCGTTACATTGTTAAATTTGCGTTACATTGTTACATTGAGCAAGTAATGCTCTGAAAGAATTATGTTTGTATCTAAATTAATCAAAATATTGATTGTAGGACTTGTTTACTACCTAGGTGACCGTTTGGGCGGAGACCACCGTCTTACCCAATTTCGTTCTGGTCTGAAGGCTGAGAGCCAGTATATTTACAGGATGTGAGACATTCGACCTCAGTTCTCAGAGGTAACAATACTTGTTAGAATTCGATGGCGATGTTAATGTGCTGCATTAGCCATTTACCACTAGGTGGTCTATGAGACCATGAAATCATCAAATGGTTAGTACAGTAATTTACAATTGGTAGAGCCACCCTGTAGCTATATCATCGTTACAACACGAATGGGTTGGCTACCTACCTATCTACTGAAAAAGGACCACGATCTCACAGCATACTAGTGTAAAATAGCAGTTTAATACTGCTGTGTTTTATATGGTGAGTGTAGAGAACGGGGGACGATTTTAATGGAAATAAGGCATTTCATCTTGTGCCTCAAGGATTGACTACGCATCTGTATTTTGATTTTTAATCGAAGATAGATTTAGATGTTTATGAGCCACAGCACTTAACATTAGGAGGAAGGGTAGGATGCAAAAAAAGATCGCTTCCCGTCCCAATCGGCTGACCTATAATGCCAAACCCAGCGTGAGACTTCTGGTACTATTACACTAAGTTGTTTCAACACTGGAAAAGTGTACGACAGGGAAAAGTAATTTTATACTTTCGCGGTCCCATCGTTTTTTGGCTCTAGAAAATCAAAAAATCATCCGATTTTGATGATTTATTTTTAAATCTTCATTTTTATGTCGGATTTATGAAAAAAATATGGAAAATATCACACCTGAAGATTTCATATAGTTTTATGACTTATGTGATCATGAACGCATTTCTTTGAATATAATCGTTCATAATTTTTTTGCAAAGCATTAAACGAAGTTTATATTTTTTTTGTTAATATGCACAAACAAACGAACATTAAAAAAAAACATTGAGAAATGTTTGTTTATTAATTTTTTACCTCATTTAAAGGTTTAACGTGATTTTCGTACTTTAAATGTTATCTGTTGTGCTCTAGAAAATCGAAATAATTATAAAAGTTAACATTATGGTGTTTTATCGAGCGAAGCGAGCGAATAGACCCCGCCATCTCCCAGTCCATCAGTCCAGTCCCGACCTCGCTTCACTCGATCTTACACTCAATAAAACACCAAAATAAAAGAATTAATAAACAAAAACTTTTCAATGTTTTTTTAAATTTAATTTTTTTGTTTAGATAATAAAAAAAAATACAACTTCATTCAATTATATGTAAAAAAAGTTATGAACAATTATACGTGAATGAGTTATTTTCATGACCATTTAAAGCCCTGAAACCAACATAAGTTTTAATTATTTTTATTCCTGTAATTTTTTTCCATCGTAAAAACGAAGACTTAAAAAAATCATCGCAATCAGATAATTTTTCGATTTCCTGGAGCAAAAAAACGAGGGACCGCGATAGCATAAAATTACCCGGGGAAGCATACGCATAATCTCCAATCGGCAAGTATCTTAATGCAATGGCAATTCAGATATTAGGGCCAACAGTGTTTCGTAGTATTGTATCCTATTTGGCTATCGAAGGTCCGATCATTTGTGATAAAGTTTTAAAATCAGATGTTGACATTCGAGTAAAATTCATAAAAGATCCGTCAAATATCACTTAAAATATTAATTTTTCCTTCTTCTCGGTATAGTAAGAAATCCACCACCTTCCACCACCTTCTCTTTCAATTACATTTCACTCCCGAAGTAAATACTATGTACGCAACACTAATCGTCACAACCTTCTCGGGCGACTTTTCTATAAACATGACTAGTGTGACCTGCAAAATGTTCCGGGACATTCCACGTAGTTGTTGAGCGACATGTTGCGCAATATGGCGCTTTTATCGTCCCCAAGTATTTCGAAGGAATTATGATCCTGAAACTAGGAGACAGTCTGCTGTCTGGGTGTTTCCTTCCGAGGAGTTGCCAACTAAAGTGAAGAGAGGTCGAAGCGTGGGCAAAAAAGACGGTAGCCTCGTTCTTCGGAAGAACAGGTCATTACGCAAAAATTGTTTAGAGGATAGGATCCTCCTTCACCACGACAACGCCTCTTCAGACACCACCAAGTAAACAATCGACTACTTAGCGACGTCAGCCGTGGAATTACTGGGTCACCCGCCCTATAGCACCGACCTCGCACCTTGCGATTTCTACGTTTTATGGACGCCGAGGAAGCAGTGGCTGCGTTTCAAACTGCCGTCGAAGAGACCCCTAAGGACGAGTGGGCAAACTGTTTTTCTCGGTAGTTCTATCGGATGCAGCGATGTATTGATGTAAATGGACACTATTTTGAAAAGATATAATAAAACTAGTATATATATTTAATAAAACTAATATAATAAAACTAATAACTTGCTAGTTTGTTGAGTTTTTTGTTTTCTCAGAACTTTCAGTGCCACCCTCGTATGCATTTAAGAGTCGGGGAGTTAGCGTGATGCGTTTGCACCTCCGCACGTCCTGTTTACAACAAGGTTGTTTGAAATATCTTAATTTTCAACACAACTTTTAGATAGTACCAATTGTAGCTTAGGACCGTGATTTCTTTTTTTTACATGCAAGGTGACAAACGAGCACACAGTCCAATACACATGCATACACACACAAACACACACACACGCACACACACACACACAAACACACACAAACACACACAAACACACACACACAAACACACACTAACACACATATTTTGGATTGGGATGACACTTTATAAACGGAGAGAGCTACTATATTTTGAAAAAAAAAACAACTGATATTATATACAACGATTTTTTATTATTTTTTTAGACGTAGGTTTAATCACGATGTTTTCTTTCACCACCGAGCACGTGGTAAACTTAAAATTGCAATTAACAATTTGCTTGTTGCCAACGGGAGTCGAACCTGGGATACTAGCGTATTGCGAAATTTACCGCGAGTCCGTCAGGTAGGTACCTTGCCCTAAGTAGCTCAAGGTTCTTCATTTTAAATATTATTTTTCTTCGAACGATTATTATATCATTAGATGAAAAAGATATCACGCGTGGTTTTTGTATTATTAAACATTAAGTTCGTCTTCCGTGTAATTCTGATAATGGTATTGTGTAAAAGTTGTTTGTCGTATTATAAATTACTTGTACTCTACGTGTATGACATGTTGTGTGTTAGTTATAAGGTGAGGTACTAGCAGAATGGAATAGTCATAGCATAGAATAGAATTTTTTTTTCTTTATATATTGCAAGAATACTTATTGAAAGTAATTCAAGCTTTACTACTGGTTCGACAAAAAACCTCTGTCCTGGGAAGAACCAGCAAGAAATCCAGCGCGACTTATTTTAAACATTTTATATTACAATAAAATATTTCAAACATTTAGTAACAGTACCATCCTGTTATGGTAGCACAGTTTAATGAGAACGGTAGAAGCGATCACCTTACTAAGATCGGCTTTTTTTTTGCCCCATTTGTTTTTGAAAATTTTCCATCCTTTAGTTTTAGTCTACTTTCTGTCGGATGTAATAAATGGTTCTCAAACTTTTTATATTTTTAATGAAAGCTTTTTTTATAGAAGAGGGGGCAAACGAGCATACGGTTCACCTGATATTAAGTGACTACCGCCGCCCGTGAACATCCGCAACGCCAGGGGAATTGCCGGCCCTTTAAAAAGGAGTAAGCTCTTTTCTTGAAGGTCCCCAGGTCGTATCAGTCAGGAAAAATCGCCGGTGGTAAACTATTCCACAGGTCGTACGCGGAAGAAAACTCCTTGGGAAACGCATAGTAGTGGACCGCCAAGCACCCAGATGATGTGGATGGTATCGGGACGTTTGCCGCGTAGTGCGTTCACGAAATTTGGCTGCTGGGATTAATCCGAGCAATTCCTCAGAGCACTCCCCGTGGTATATGCGAAAGAAAATGCAAGGAGATGCAACATCTCTTCGCAGCGCCAGTGAATCGAGCCGATCGGAAAGCACTCGGTCGTCGACGATTCGAGCCGCT
>DWHP01008718.1:0-10456 GCA_018247895.1 Parnassius honrathi | reverse complement strand
CAGCACTTAAAATTGCAATTAACAATTTCATTGGTGTCGGCGGGGATCGAACCCGGGTTACTCGCGTTCTGTTATATTTACGGCGAGCGTTAATCATCTGAGCTACCACGGCTCATATTATTTTTAAATAAATATAACACAAACAAGGCGATAATTATATTTTATTCGATTTTCGATGTGCTTTTGTTAAAGCTAAATCACTTAAGCTAATCAGTCGCTTTACCATCTTCGGCTGCATCACCACTTACTTATCAGGTGGGATAGTAGTGAAACACTAAAGAGACTTAAATACTATAGAGTGGACATTGGGAACATTTGCATACAAAAATTGTGAGCACGCGCGTGTGTTAAGCCCTCTTGCGAAAAATAGCAATACTACGCTGAATATTTACTTGAAAAACATTTTAGCTATTTCCTTTTAGATGACGCTTCTTAATATAAGGTAAAAATCGGTTTTAGGCAGTTCGTCAATTACTAAAATATTTGTAAATAAATAGTGACGTTACTGGATAACAGAGGGCACTTAATACAATAATTTTTTCTTTCTTCTAGAACAATCTACCAGAAATTATAAAATTTAATGATTATTTGGTAAATATACATTATTCTTAGGATAATAAACCGAAATCACGTTCATTTTTTGCTCCTTTTGTCATTTAGTTCATTTTTGCTCCTTTTGTCAATTAGTCTAAGTAACATCACCTTTCGGTGATGTCACTTGGACTAAATGACAAAAATCGGAGATATATCCTATAGGACAAAAGTTACAGATGAAAATTTTATTGCTGATGTCCGGTCTATTACTACTACATACTTAAATGTCTTTGTGAAGCACTGCCTTAGAATAGTTAAAAACTATGATGTCAATCGATTGACAAACATGTGAGCAGTTATTCAGAATCATCTAAAATAATATTAAAATACACATTAAGGTCTGACCAAACTTTACTGCTGTAGAAAAATTGATAATCGTCGATCAGACCAAATTTTATCGCTGTACAAAAGTGTCCATCAATTGACCCGAAATCCGTACTCGCAGAAGAGTACACTGTTACAAATTATGAAGAATACAATCATTAAGCTTACCAAAAAATCTCTTTCGTGTAAACACACGCTCACGTTGCAGTCAGTTTCCAAGTGTGGCAACAAATGGTCAAGCACCCAAGCTCTGTCTTCGTTGGAGTAGGAAACAAATACATCGTAATTGAAGATTGTATTTTCTAAAACAAATCGTAATTTCGATATTAATTAATCATGAAAAAAACACTTGTATTGTTATGTACTACTATATTTTTAATCATTAATTTATTTAGCTGACTAGTTAATACTTCATGGGTTGTTGGTCACTTAAACAAAATACTCACCATCGATAAGTTCATCCTTATTTATGAAACTTAACATCGCTGAATTTCGTATAGTTATAAAGAAATATCTTAAATTTCTTCTAAAAACGAATCCAATAACTAAGAACGGCATTAATAACAGCGGTATTATCAGTAAATACTTGTTCCAAGAATTTTGGATACCTTCACCGATTTTCATATCCCTTGTCGTTTGGCAAGATGGTGCTGTAGCAAATGATTTAGTTTTTCCGTCCGTTATCATCAAACAATTGTAAGTGGCTTTATCATAATCGAACAAAAGAAAGTTTCCTGATATTTCTAACGAGGTACCCGTATAACAATTACTTCGAAAACAATTTCGTCTGACATATTTTCTGTTTGCTATAGCATTATTTACGTCTTCATACCCACTGTGATATAACAAAGAAAAATTTGCATTTTTGTTTTTATATTTTTCTGCAATAAATTCATCTTTCTTGTCCATTTCATTTCTCAAAGCTTGTTCAAATATTTCTCTAGCGTTACAATTGCACACTATGTGATTCCCTGTCAATCCAATGTAGGATACATTCTCAAAATCTCTTATCATCTGATCTGATATTATATTGATGTTGTTGCTTCTTACAGATAAGAATTTCAGGCTTGGCATTAAGGCCACTGTCGGTCTGGACCAAGCCATCAGTCTATTCATATCTAAATCAAGAACTTGTAGGTTTATAAGGCTACTGGCTGTGTTTCTACATATTTCAGTTATTTCGTTACTTCGCGCTCTTATTATTTCTAATGACGTCATGTTCTTGAAGACGTCTAATTCCTTTAACGCGATGTCGTTAGCATAGACTACTTGCAACCTGTGTTCTAAGCCGCGCAAGGCGTCATCATCTGCGAATATATTTATATTTCCCGATACATCTAGAAATCTCAAAAAAGTACCAGCAAAATGTCCTGGACTCAAATTACTCAAACCTGAATGGCAAATTGACAGCCTCTGAAGTCTTGCACTCACATGTAGGAATCCATCAATATTACGTTGTGCCATTTTAGTAAAAGAGAAATCTATTGATTCAATATTAACTAATTCTTGGAAAACGTTGCACTCGTCGAAATACAAGCGTTGATACGTTCCGTTCTCATCGAATCCATAGTTTCTGCTGAGGTCCAAATGTATAAGTCTTTTCAAGCCTGAAAAAGTTCCTGCGCTTATTGTAAAAATGTTGTTTTCCCCCAGGTATAACTTCTCCAGATATGGCATGCCGCTAAATATATTGTCTTCTAATTTTCTGATTCCACACAGGCGCAAATCTAGCTCACGCAGACGTGGAAAGGTGACCCCGCGTAAACCATTTGACCAACTATTAGCAACTGTAAAACATTAATAAAATATGTGTTACCATAGATACTTAAAAACACCAACCTGCAACAAAACGATATTACTAATTCATTCATTTATTTATTCATTAACTGCCTATCGAAAGTCTACTGCTGTATGTAGGCCTCCCCCTCGTAGATTGCGTTATGGTTGTGGTATTTTCCATAGTTGCATACTTGGCAGGTGGATACTATTTTTTTGTTGTTAACAGGAAAATACTGCTGCCAGTCTTCTGTTTCAGATTCCCTCTGTAGCCTATTACGCCACCCACAGGATGACATGGTACAGTAATTATTCTTAAGCAGCCACAACAGCTATGATTTAACTATTGCCAGGTTTATACTACTACGATTAACTTAAAGGTTTCTTTAGCTGGCTGAGCGTGTAAGTCTGTAGCATAATGGTGGATTAAGAGAGTTCATTATCCCATTGCGTGCTATGGGTGTAATGAGAGGTGACTGCGGTATATGAAAGAAACTTCTAATGAATTTCGAAAGATGGCAGTGTAACCTATCTTATTACCCTGACCAGTGTCTGGCAGTAGCGTGAAAGGTGAGAAACGTCTGTCGAACTATCAAACGTGACTAGGAACAAATCCTTCCTATAACGTGAAGTCCAACGTCCAAAGGCAGACTCCTACAGGCTGAATAAAAACAAGAATTCAACTAAGGGACGGCCTGTGTTCCGTGAACCGTTGCTAATGATGATTATGATAAGATGCACTGAATACAAGATAGCTTACTATTTCGGTCAAATGAAGTATCTTCGAAGGTGCGTTTAGCATTTGTCGCGCTCATTTGTACATCATAAGGGTAAAATGTATTTTCTATCGAAAAGTTGTTTCCAGTCAGTGTCAAATATTCAACAGTCTCTGATAAAGTATTACCACAAGAATCTTTGTAGTGAAAAACCTGAAACAATTTAATTCGGATTACGGAATGAAAGACCAATATAGCGCGCGGTAAAACTGCAAAGTAAACATTTAGCTATGTGAGCGTGACAACACTGTAGAAACACGTGCGTTAGTGTGCGTGAGTTTACCAAGGTAATGAAAAATTCACTATTATATAGCTGGCAGTATTATCACACTTCTACTTTAATATTAAATTGAAGTCCCTAATTGAATAAAACTATTTATACGGATTTTATTGCGTTTAATTTAACAATTTTTAATTGCCGACGTTTCGAGCGCCTTACAGCACTCATGGTCACAGAGAGGACTGAGATTTTTGACGTCCCAATGACATAGTTAGTCCAGCTACCTTCAGTTTTTGAATACAAATATTTGGTCCGATCTACCCAGAACGAGCTTTCAGTATCTTGAAGTATTGCAGTGGTATGCTTGGGTTTGGATTTAATTTTGTTAATTACCAGATGCCAAGCAGATGGCAGCACCCATCCATCTTCTCTATTGAAATTAGGATGACTTTTGATTTCAATAGCCTCGCGAATTGTTCTTGGTAGGAAGCGGTGTTCATTTGCGAGGATTTGTGGTTTATCAAATCTGATGTAACGGTGGGACGATCATGAACTTGTTCACAATTGCAGACATCTCGGAGCGTCGATGCTTAACGTCAGCTATATGTTCTTACACGCGGGTTTTATAGATCTTTTTGATTGTCCTATGTAAGAGAGACCACATTCACAATTAATGCTATGTCGTTAGCTACGCCAGAACAACAGCCTATTTTATGCAAATTCATTATCTCACAACTTGAGAGAAAAGCTCAAGTTGCATGTAGTTTAAAAAATTTGAAACATGGAACCAAATAAAGTCATTTCTTCGTTCTAATTTGGGGGAAGAAAAACACGCGACGCGTTTATTATCAGATTTGCAAAACTGCAAACAGTCATCTGAGAATGTTATTAAATTTCCTTAAAATTAGAACAAATACTAACAAAAATTCAGTCAGATATACACTAGAACTGCAAAATTCTTGAAGATCTTCTGGGTAGAATTGCCGCCATGGAGAATCTAGCACAAAATAAATTTTATTAGGATTAAACGCCGCTATTTCCACTATTGTTAGGTGTAGAAACCCTCAAACCTTAAACGAAGCTGTGCAATTGGCGATAGAAGAAAAATTACAAAATTTCCGAACGTGTTTAAAAAATTCAATAAAACAATGTAGTATATGATAATAAAGTGGATCACGTCGCTACGCAATGTTTCAAAAATAAAGAAACATTCAAATTTAAATCATAATAAACAAATTTGTCATTTATCTAATTCTAACTCTGATAAATTAATTTGTAACTATTGCAAACACATGCAATGCTAGTTCTTATGCATCTCAGTTGACCAAAAAGGTACAATCGAATCCTACTAAATCGTTTACTATATTTACATATCAGCAGTCCAAAGAGGTCAAGCCAAGTCTTAATGAATCTTATTCCAATTATATTCCTATTTTTGAAACGAGCATAAATACACGCAGGATTTCGTTACCATATACGATTTTTTTAACACAATACTCTCCTAAGTGTCAGTTAAGGACTAAGTAAGAATCAAACGTATAAATGATACGGATACATATTGTGAAACCCTAGGCTCAATCTACTTACAATTTTACTAAGTGATGAAACTTATGAGCATAAATTTTATGTCATTAACGATAATATAAATATTAATTACTCTTACGATGGGCTTATTGGTACAGATTCTGTTAAATATTTTAATGCTAATATAGATTATAGCTCTAAGATAATGACTCTTTGCGGTTACCAAGTTCCTATTATATTTCATCAGCCGACTTACATCGTTCAGGCACGCTCAGAAGCAGTCATTGAATGCTTTATATCAAACTACTCGTTCAAGCCTTACAAAAACAATGAAGCCTTAGTTCTAGATCACACCATAAGCAAGGGTATTTACGTCGCGAATTGTATTGTATTAATAAAACCAATAAAAAGGTCAACATCATCGTCTTAAATACGACTGATACATGATAGAAATTAAAGATTATTCCGACGGATTAACACCTATCGACTATAAAAATTCTATTTCCTGCGAAAATTCAATGCGTAGTAAAAATCCTTGTTATCCATTTCTACTTCTACATCTGATCGAATATATCGAGTATTAAGCCTTTTAGGCTGCTCTCATCTCAACGATAAGCAAAAGAAGGCACTTTTCAATTGCTGTTCCGATTATATGGATATCTTTCACCTTGAAGGCGAACCCCTCTCGTTTACAAATGACATCCAACGTTCTATAAATATGGATAATGCAGCCCCTGTTCACGTAAAATCGTATCGCTTCCCTGAGTGTCACAAAGAAGAAGTCGATACATAAATTCGCAAAATGCTAAACCAGAACATAATTCGTCCCTATGTTTCACCATGGAGCGCCCCGGTATGGGTAGTTCCGAAAAAATTATACGCTCCTGGCAAAAGAAAGTGGAGAATAGTCATTGACTATCGCCGCCTTAATGATATCATGGTTTCTGAAAATTATCCGCTGCATATTATCACTAATATCTTAGACCAATTAGGCCATTCCAAATATTTCACAACCCTTGATCTTGCTAGCGGTTTCCACCAGATAAATATGAACGCTAAAAATACCACAAAAAAAGTATTTAATAATTTGAGTGTGAAAGTACTAATTCGAGTGTATCTTGGCACTATGAATTTACTAGAATGCCCCTTGGATTAAAAAACACCCTCTCTACGTTCCAACGACTCATGAATAACGTTTTATCAGGATCGCAAGGGTTACACTGATATGTCTCTCTAAGTGATTGTATAATCTTTATTCAGAATTCATATCTTTAATGGAGAAATTAAAACTAGTAGTCGATAAGTTCTGCGAATATAATTTAAAATTGCAACCAGAAAAGTGCGAATTTTTCGGACGTGAAGTAACTTATCGTGGTCACATTATCACCTATAAGGTACCTCCTAATCCAGACAAGGTGAAAGCAGTGTCACAATTACCAATTCCTAGGAGTCCTAAAGAAATTAAATTTTTTCTAGGCCTAATAAGCTATTATCGCCGATTTATTGATAATTTTTCCAAATTAACGAAACTACTTAATTCTTTATTAAAAAAGGACGCTACTTTCTACTGGTCTCAAGTACAACAAATCGCTTTCGATTTTTTTAAAAGAAAAATTAATCACTGCTCCGCTACTCCAATACCCAGACTTCTCTCAGCCGTTCGTAGTGACCACGGATGCAAGTAATTACGCGGTGGATGCAATTTTATCCTTTTTTGGTACTCTAGACGCAGAAGATGCGTGTCAAATATGAAGCCGCGATAGAATCCAGTCGTAAAAGTGAAAGAGAATTATTTAATTTATTCAGAGATAATATTCACATAATTAAATTTACTGCCGCTATTTATCAATTAAACCAAAATGAATTAAAATTGAATTTCCAAATTAATAAAATGAATGAAATTCTGTCGCAAATTACAAAAACTGATAACTTACTTCTTCACATTTTAGGATAAATAATTTACTTAACATAACATAATTGAAGGCTCCTTACTTGCTATTTCTAATTTGCTAGACACAACTATAAATGCTATTCTATTTTCCAAGGTAAATTTTTTTCATCTTATCTTGATTAGCCCTTTAGGTTTTTGTAATGAATTAAACAAGCGTATTAATCAAATAAATAAACGTTTAGATTTTCCAGCGCAATTGAACATACATAATATTCATTCTGTGATTGACGTTTCGTAACGTAGTTCATATAATTATAACAATAAGATTGTTTTCAGTTTACAAATTCCACTAATTACACCTGATAAATTCACTGTTTATAAAAATATCTTATTACCGTCTCCTCATGACGAGTCACATATTCAAACTTTTGCACTTACCCAACCTTCTAATTCTTATATTGCTTTAAGTGACGATAAAATACATTATACTATAACTTAGATGATTGTAACTATATTAATATGCCAGCGCAACTTGTCTACCTCTTCTTCCAGCTCCAGTATCTTCTCGTCAGTCCTCAGGGTGCATGCGTTATACGTTGCCAGGTCGAGTCGTCATAGTTGGCAACCGAACCTCCACCGGAGATTCTTAGTACCCCTGCCCCGCCGTTACTATGATCGCAATTTTAAGTGGTAAATCAGCACTTAAAATTTCAATTAGCAATTTCAGTAGTGCCGGCGAGGATGGAGCCCTGGGTAGAAGAACCAAGAACCCTGACGGGAAATAATTTTTGAAAGAGTAAATATAATTTTATAGAATAAGCTATACAAATGACACTACATTATTTATTTGTAACACAATAACATAGGATTTTTGATAAATTGGTAGTGATTACCTCATTCCCGGAGGTTATTAATATTGATAAATTCATGTAATTATAACTCTATTAATGCAGTCTTTGTTGTGTGGAGAACTCAATCAAGGACACATAATTTGAAATTGCATTACATAGTCAAAGTCGAAATCAAAATATTCGTATTAAAATTGGCCTTACAACAAGTCCTTATTACGGAAGAC
This sequence comes from Parnassius honrathi, assembly GCA_018247895.1. NCBI lineage: Eukaryota > Metazoa > Arthropoda > Insecta > Lepidoptera > Papilionidae > Parnassius > Parnassius honrathi. Next base: position 2,276 of record DWHP01008718.1, on the reverse strand, counting down.
CTTATGAGAAAAAGCGCCAAGGAACTCACAAGTACTATTTTTGTCCAACAATTACATTTTAACATTATAAAAAGTATAAATACATATCAACATATTAACACGTGTCCAAAATGCTTTTTACACGTGTCTTGAATATGTTCAAAAGCAACTCAGTAATACTAAAAGGTATCTTGTTACAAATAGTTAAATATCTTCCCAAAATAAGCTGCTTGTTTAATGGAGCCTGTACCTAAGATTAGCATTTAAGATTAGTAATTGAAATGGCGTATCAACAAAGGCTATTAATTAGTTTATTATTAGTTAGTACCAAAAATTATACAATAATGTTTGGTCTTTCTCCAAGTAACGATCACACAAAGGAATAGTGTTGCCAGGTAGGCTTATTTTACTTTGAAAGTTTATGCCATAAGCCAAGGAGGCGCATTTGTGAACACAGGACTAGTCTTTTCGAACCTATGATCATGGCTCAGGTCTTTATATTATAAGGTGAGTTAGGGTAAGATCGGCGATGGGACATGACCGAAACACTCAAATTTCTGACGAATGGTGCTATATTTTAAATGCTAGCAATTTGGTACACGACGCCATTATTATTCTATTCCGTTCCCGATTTCCGCTCCGGGAAGTAGGACGTGTGCTGCGCGGCATTTTATAAAATAAGGTAATTTTTTTATTATTTTTGACCATACGGTCATTTTTGGCCAGAAAGTCATAGCCAGGTAAAGCATCCAAACGGGGGTAAGATCACTGTAGGCCGCGATCCGATGTTTCCCCGAGCGAGTGAACATCAGATGAATATTATCCAATTTTATTGTCACAAATATGGCGGTAGTTGACAAACTTTCATATGTTGTTTATAGTGTTTCGGGGTTGCTCAAGTGACTCTAGGATTCAGTATCGCTGCCAAATTTGTTATGCGTTAATGTATCTAATTCACCCTAATTTTTAGGATGTTTTATTACTTTTAAATAAACATTTAAAAAATTATAGTTCGTTGTTTCGCAGCAATACGGTGATGAATAACATCTAAAATTAGAATTTCCAAAATTGGTAATATACTGTTGACTTACGTTTTACTACATTATAAATAAAATAAATAATAGTTGCCACGTTTTTCAGGCGGATAAAGTAGTAAATAGTGTAATCAAGAAGATGCTGCTGGCCGTCGCCTGCTTCATTTTCCTTTGTTGCCTTTTAGGACAGCAACTGGTTGTTGTAGGTTATTTGATGCTCTTACGCCGCCACTAAACGTAATAATTGAAAAATAAAATAAATAATATGTATTCACTTTACTAGTTGAAACCGGTTTTGACAAGAATATCCAGAGGAAAACAACATTAGAGTTTTACATCACTCAAGACTTTCGGTAAAAAATTAAGGAATAAAGAAAAAACATAAACCATATTATAATTCAAACCTCATGTCCCAAAACCTATGCTTAAACGATAAGTAACTATAATGAAAAGGATGGGCGGCATGCCATCCTCACAAGGGTCATTTATCCATTCGCCTGCCAGTGGCATACATAGAATATTCCATATTATTTTGTTGGCCTTCGCGGGGAGGAAAATTAATAGTTTCCTCACATTCTTTTTACCAATTGGTACGACATAAAGGTGCATCTTAATAACAATTATTTGAACCAGATAGCGTTAATTGAACTTTACTTCGGATTGAATAAAATTAATCAGAATTACCTAATTATTTTAACAGAAGCGATTTGTTAATTAACAACTAATATATTGACTGCCTAGTGGTAAGCACGACCGCTTATCATGTGGTCCCGGGTTCGAATATCGGGTCGGGTAACAAAATTAATAATTGTAAATTTGTCAAGAAATTATCAGTTTTTTTTATGAAAGAAGTGTGACAAACGAGCACAAAAGACACAAAATGAAAATGTCTATTTAAATAACTAAGAAACTCAGATTCTTAAGGAAAGGGATTTAATTGTTCTGCGGGCTACTTATTTACGTGGTGCTGCAGCTTTATTAGTGGTTTATCAGCACAAATGGGTCGGCTACACCGGAGAAGAACCACGCTCTCACAGAATACCAGCGTGAAATGGCAGCTTAACGCTGCTGTCTTTGTATGGTGAGTGTAGAGGACCGGGGACCCTTTTTACCGGAAACGAGGGATTCTATCTTAGTCCTCACGGGTGACAACAAACTTGTAATCGAGGACGAAAGTAGATGTCTATGGGCCTCTACAACCACTTACCATCACGTGGACCGTTTGCTTGTTTGTCACCCTCACTCTATATATATATATATATA
>DWHP01008717.1:0-10456 GCA_018247895.1 Parnassius honrathi | reverse complement strand
TGGACTAGCAACGGCTTAAAAATAGTTTTGTAACTAGTGTAAATTCAAATATGAGGAAACAAATCACCTTTGACTGAAAATAAATTATTAAAAAAACCAATGATTGTCGGTTCCTTTGTTTGAACAAAAAGATTACAAGTAATTTTTATAATGAATAGCAACAATTTAGCATTACTAATTATAAAGAATAGCCGCGGTTGCTCAGGGGTTCAGCACTCGTCGTCACAGTGAGCGCTCTATAAGAAGTGAGAGTAGTGAGGCCGGGTAGAATTGCCATTTAAGCTTTATCAATGCGCGTTTCAGTTAGAGCCTGAACCCTGAATCACTCCTAAAATATAAATTATTTAATAAAAATAATCATAAAATCGGTTTTAATTATCGAAGGTATCGTGTAACATATATAAAACATAAAATCGAATTGTTAGCATCCCTCTTTTTAAGGTGTTTAAAAAGAATTTAAATTCTATCTTTGCCAGTGGACTTGTGATAAGGTACAGTGATCATGACTTAAGCAGATGCGTGTGTAAAAAACGCACACATTCAGTGCATTTGTAGATAATTCATGGAATCAAGAGGTACTTTGCGGAAATCCATTATACTGAACATGTCACAATACAACATAATAAAATAAAGTGATGAAGAGTAAACTAGGTAAGACACATCATTTTGTATTATAAAGTGTTTCTTAGTTAATTAGTAATGTATTTATTACTTTTGCAGAGCCAGTTGCAACCGTATTATAACTGTAGCATGAATATGTAATCTAAAGGAGTAGCACCACGTTCTCACGGAATACCAGCGTAAAATAGCAGCTTAACGCTGCTGTTTTTCCCTTTAATCGTTTAGCCATCCGGAGAGATCTTTCTTTGACTAGTAAAGGGGTATGAAATCTTAGTTTTTGTTAAATATAGAAAGACAGAAAACAAGAAAGATAACGTCTGCATTATGATTCTTAACCGATGCTGAAGGATCACGGCATCCATTTACCATCAGGTGGACTGTATGCTCTTTAGTCACATACCGTTAAAGCACACGCGATTCACGTAAACGCCTGACCGTCCGATCATAACAGATTCAACAAACGGATTATAATGCAAAATTCAATGTTTGTAAGTGGCTATTAATTTAATATAAGCAAAATATTTACGATCCAATAAAACAGTTTACAGTCTGTTTATGTTTTGATATTAGATAGTTTATCTTTGAACATTTTATGTCTGCTGCGTCCTTGATTACTTAGTTATCAATGTAATATCAAAGCTATATTTTATTCTGGTATTAAGACGTTGTGTTGACATCATTATTTTTTCATTAAAAATAATATTTTTTCTACTGTATGGTTTTCCTGTCCAGGCGTTTTCCATATATTTATTAGAAACAGACAAACGATTATTTCTTATATTTACACGAATAATTGACGTTGAATAAAATAAATTTTACGGATTTTTTGCGCTCAATTTAATTTACATAACTTATTTTTAATTTCCGGCTTTTCTGGTGTTTCACAGCACCATTGGTTATAGGGGGACAAGTAAGTAAAATGAAACGAGATAAAAATCCGTAAAGTAAGTTTTATTTAAATATTCACCCAAATTCGTGGAGATTCGCGTGGTAATAAAACGGCACCTTGCTTTCTATAGGCAAACGTTCAGACACTCGAGCCTAAATACACAACAAAGGATTAACCTTTTTGTCTTAATGAGTGTTTAAAGTTCATCTACGGATATCGATCTATTCAAAAGTTCTCTAAATAATTTTTTTTCATAGAATAAGAGTGACAAACGAGCACACAGTTCACCTGATTGTAAGTGGAGGCTGATGTCCATAGACATCTACATTTATCCTCGATGAAGAATCAAAACGCAGATGCGTCGACCCCTGAGGACTACGATGGAATGCCCCATTTCTAGTAAAAAAGGGTCTCCGGATCTCTACACTCACCATACGAAACACAGCAGTATTAAGCTGCTATTTTACGCTGGTATTCTATGAGAGGTCCTTCCCCGGTCGAGCCGACCCATTCGTGCTACAACCGTAATATAGCTGCAACGTGGCTCTACCACGTGTTGTTTTAAATAAATGCATTTTCTTTGTTTCTTTATTTCCATGAGATTGTGGATTTAAGTGATAAAGCTATATGATACGCTCTGCAAATTATAATGAATGCAGTTCGAAAGGACCACACACTCAAGAAATACAAACGTAAAATAGCAGCCTAATATGCTGTTGTTTTTCGTGAGGCGTGTAATGAAAACGAGAGACGTTTTTACTGTTTTTTTTTACTAACCGTGTTTCATGGGTCATCACATTGTCTGCTATGTGGGTGATAGAGATCGCTCGTAAGGGATAAGGCCGCCGATGCATCTTTATATAATTTATTTTTCTTTTCTCTTTTTTTAGGTGTACAATAAAGTATATTTCATTAACTTGGTTCCCTAATTCATGATGCGAGTATTGTTTATATGTTAAGAGACGCTTCGTTTTCCTTTACGAGACGTTTTGCGGTGTTTTAAACGAATCATATATCAGTTCAATTATTATTTGTGAATCGCATATATTTTTTTCATTTTTAGTCATCCGAAGTTGCTGAATGAATACTTAATATAAACTTTTTTTACGTAATATAAACTTTTTACATACACTTCGTATATAATAAAACGGACTGTTATGCAGAACGAAACGTTTCCTGAATATAGGAATCAGGCATTAGCCTTAAGGGGTTTTACGCAACTGCATTCGGATAATTTTTACAGAATAGATCAAATGGCGTGCTCGTCTGTCACTTGTCACTTGTCTTGTACTTTTATTAAAAATGTGGACGGCCTTCCATATTTACAAGCACTAAAAAAGAGACAGACAATAAGAAAGAAATCATCCATTTACATACACTTTGTGCACGTCGTCAAACGAAATAAATACGTAAACGAGAGCTTTGTACATATTAAAGAAACGCTGGCTATCGATTATTTTGCTATGGATATTTAAAATGGCATGTTAATAATAGAGGAGGAAATGTAGATCCTAACGAAGTTCAATATGCAATTGCATCATAACTCAAGCTCAGCCTAACTTGTCTCCCGCCTGGTGAATAACTTAAGGAGTAATGTTTTCCTCTTGACATAAATCCATAAATCTTTCAATTCATAGCCGTCCGTTTTGAAGTTGCACCATGATTTTGTATTGTAATGTGTATATTTGAATAATGTACGTCTTTCGGAATATGTTAATTTCAAGGTGTCAACAGAATGCTTGTTCTAGAATATTAAACTGTTACTTATTTGATCTTCAATGGAAAAGGGAAATCCCCGGGACATAGAAGGTGAAAAACCTCCTAGGGGTTATCGAACAATTTGTGACGTGTTAACATAATATCTACACTGTTTTTAAACTTCGTTAGCACCGTTTGGCAATCAACTGAAAAGTGTTTATCTTTCAGGTGATATTACCGTGAGTTTGCACTGACGCGATTTTCACAACAAAATCATGTTTTAAACACTGTTTTCTGTCAATGTATCAAAAAGCGTTTGCATAGTTAAAGAACATGTTGTAGCGAAATATTTTTGATAGTTTATTGTACATTACATATTTTAACTACATTATATATTTATAAATACAGAAACAAAATGTTTGAAAACAAATTTGTAGAAATGTTGTCATGTTGAAAGATAAGTTTGAATATCTGTTGAAAATTTTACACAGTTTTTGTGAGTGCGAACGCCACCATCAACAAAACATGTTATGTGATTTATTTTATGCGATTTGTTTCAAAACATTGCGTACTGGATGTTTCTCAGTGCAAACGTACCGTTAAGAAGATGCTGCTGACCATCTCCGGGTTTGTATCCCTCTGAGTCTCTTACAACACCCCGTGGACGATATGGAATAGTGAATTTTACTTACAATGCAACTACATTATAGTATTGCGTTTTTCAAAAACGCTATTACGTAAATGTAGAACCAGTTCCTAGTAATAATAAATTAGATATTAAATTAAAACAGAACTCAGTCAAATTTTTCGTTTCTACTCTATTGAAAAAAAATTCATTCTCTTTAAAGATTACATAACTTATTTTCTAGTCTATGTTGTTACTGGTTGAAATAAATACTTTTTTATTGCATTTTTTGATAAAAACTTATAAAAAGTTGTACTTTAATTAACGGCAGCTGCGTTAATTAGACTTCAAAAATATTTTCTTAAAAAAAAGAAATTAAAAATATATCATTGATTTCAGTCAGTTACAGCAGAGTACAGAGAGTTTGGATTTACCATCTCATCGGTGGTGCTGGATAACAGTTTTGCTAAACGAATATATAAGCGTATATACGTATAATAAGAAGTAAAATAATTCTACAACGTTTTTGGTTCTCTTGCCTACACTGGTGCAAATGTTGTGGACTTTTTCTACTTTTTACCTTCTCAAAAATATTAGAACTCTTATCTTAGTATTTTACAAAAGGGAAATAAAGTGAAAAAGGAAAGAAAAAAAAAAAAGAAAAGCAGTAGGGAACAAAATAAAACGAAATGAATGTTTATAGCGTTTATATAAAGAATAATTAAAATATTTTTTCAATTTAAATCATTCAATTCCTTGTAATATATTGTAATAGATTCAACGATAGTGTTAGAATGGTTGAAAATGTTGCCAAGTAGACTTCACACTTTTTTACGCAATCGAGTTGCTGAAATTCATGAAATGAATGAAAAAAAATGGTAGTTGTTCTTGGCGATATGTTGCTACACATGATAACCCAGCAGACTGTTTATCACGTAGTCTTGATATTTTAATAATAATTTATCAAGATTTGTAGAAATAAAGTTATAAATAATAAATTTCTTGATAGAGATAACTTAAAAAGTGCTTTAAATGTACTTCTAAGAATATCCCAATTTCAATCATTGCCAGAATACAATATTTTAATTCAAATACAAAATATTGTCTCCCAAAAGTCAATTAATTTAATTGAACGTTTTTTTTAGATAACCTTAATATAATGCGCATTGGAGGTCGTTTAGGAAACTCTTTGTTTTCCTACGAGAAATAATATCATATTTTACTACAGTCCACTCATCGTTTCACTAAGCTGTTATTTAATTTCGAACTCAAAAGATTAATGCACGCAGGCTTATTGGTGGTCGTAACTTGCTAAATATTGTTGTCGTCAATGCCTGCTTTGTAAATGTCTAAAGGATAAATAGTAACCCCTATAATGGGAAACTAGTGTTGGTTTTCCATTTGAAATTTTTTTCAAATTTTTCAGATGGAAATTCAAGTGTTTTCCATTTGAAAAATTTTGGAGTCAACTATGCTGGCCCAATTTCTTCTGCTAGCTGATAGGTTCGCATTGTGAAGGTTTATATCGCCGTCTTCGTATTGTTGCAAGCCATAATTAATGCCCCTAGCGTTGCACCTATTAATGCATCTGGTGTTGGGTAGCAGAGTGAGGAGAGCTTTCTAGAAAATGCCATGCCAGAAATTTTTTTGATTGTGAAACCCATTCACCAAAGTACCTCAACCGCTTCCAGCGCATGCAGCAATGTCGTCATCACTTCTGGATACGTTGGAGTAAAGAATACATAAGCGAGCTTCAACAAACAGTTAAGTAGCGCTGAGTCCAAATTAAGCTTGGATACGTTGGTAGTCATAAAAGAAGTCTCTCCTCCATCACTTAAGTGGAGATAGAGCCGCATCATCGCTTTGCATCCCGGTAGGAGTCAATCGAGTTGCAGAAATAAAGACTGCTAGTGTAGTAATCAAACGCGCGTTTATTCGTTGACAGTACTTCCCATTGAAAGTCGATCTTTCAACGTCCGGGGGCATGTTACGGAGCGCCTGCGACCGTGTTACTAGCAATCCACCATCACGGAATATGTTGCGTCAAGACCAATCGTAGTGCACTACATTTTTTTTCCTTCCACATTACGTAGTACCGCATTACACGTTTTAAAAAGTTCGAAGCTGTGCACATAATTTCACACCTGAGCTACCTTTCTTCAACAAGTTGTGACCTTATTATATGCCTTTTGTCTAAGAAGTTTTATAAAATAAATACTAATTTTTTAATGTTAGGTTTTTGAGTTTAAAATTTAAGTAAAATTAACTATCGAGAGAAGTTTTAAATTCTATAAACAATATACCTAGAACTAATTCAACAATTAGAACACTCTTCCTACATGTCTTACTAGATTGGAACTCCACCTCGGGGAGGGGAGGCTTATATATCTCATGAAAAATCTACTAATTCAGATTTCAGTGGTGACGCCTTATTCTGAAAATTAGTCATTTCTACAATCGTCTCCTCCTCATCTTCGCGAAATGTCCAAGTCAGCGACGAGAAGTACGTCAAACGTGAAAGATATCTGGTACATGTACAACAATCGCCAAGTGTTGCGATTACGCCCAGTTCCACTTGCTATAATTGCAGTCCATGTCTAGTAGTGGCTTGAACCGCAACTATAGCAAGTGAAGTTAGCAACCAATAGACCGACGAGGCAATCAATATTTGCTTTTTAATTTTTTTATTATTGAATGGGGCTCAGAGATCGGAAAATGAAAGTATGCCGATTAATACCGAACCCTAGGCACAGGTTAGTCATAGATTGTAGCAGCATCACCAGTGCGAGGGTTTTATTTTTTTTAAATTAAATAATTAAATGAAATTTCTTGGACGTAAGAAAATAAAATTTTAGTCACATGTCATTTTTTTAAAACTGCTGCCGTTTCGAAACGAGGTACACAAGTACAGAATGAAAAAACGATAAGGAGTGGATTCTGCGCTATGGTGATGCAAATAATAAACGGTCGTGACAGAGGTTAAAGAGTTTATTATAAACACAATAATGGGAGACACGGATACACGAGCTTACTCCCTATTAAAAGGCCAACCATGCATCTGCGATTCCCCTGGTGTCGGAGTTTTTCGTGTGCGGCGGTTGGCACTTACTTTCAGGTAAGCCGTATGCTCGTTTTGCTCCTCTTCTACAAAATAGAATACAAAAATTATGACATTCGAATGTAAAATTTTAACACTAGCTGACCGCGGCACGGAACCTAATGAAGACATTATACTTAGTGTAACTATGTGGGGACATTTGCCTATACAGGCTTGTCGGTAACTGAAGTAGTATGTTCTATTACGCATTCAAAAAACGATTAAAATTTTGGACCTTATAAGTGTATAGTGAACCTGAGCAGTCCAGACCCCATAATCAGCACCTGTTCACAAGAATGACAGTGGATAACCAGTCACATAACACCGCTGTAAGCGAACATGACTTACCCAAGCCTACCATATACAACGATGTGTCTTCGTAAGAGGGCTTACTGAACATATTTGTATTTACCCATGCGACCACTACAATTCTCTATTACAGAACTTTCGATGTAGCTACACAATCATGTTTACAAATACTTATTTGGAATAAGCATATTATCTAATAGATATGTCATTACGTTTTTGTTAACGGGTTTTTTATTAACGGACCGGCCTAACCAGTCTGATAAGATTTGAGCTATAAAAATTAAAATTCCTTATATTTATGTCGCTTTTAACAACGTGATAGAGCCACACCGAGTTTGCACCTATATTTTGGATGTAGCACAAATGAATCAGCTCGACCGGTAGAGGACCACACTATCATAGGTGTTTGGTATAGTGCGTGTAGAGAATCGGACACTTTTTACTGCAAATGAGGCATTACATCTTCGTATTCAAGGGTGATAACGAATCTATATTTTGATTTTTTATCGAGGAATATGAGGAGATGTAGATGTCTATGAAATAAATATTATGATTAAAATTAAGATTCCTAAAAAGGCCTTTGTTTGGAATGGAATTAATGGTGACGAAGAAGAATGAAATCATAAAATTACTGTTAATTTTTTTTATAAAACTTATGTGAAAAACTAGTTTACAGTCCACCTGATGGTAAGTAGCTGTACGGTAATGAGTATCTGCCACCAACTTTCATAAATAAGGCTACAAGTGCATCGTCACCTTAAAAAAACTGAGATGGATACAGCCAATAAAAATACCCAAATGACATTCTATTGTCCTTCAGACCGAAACTACAACCAAATACTGCAGTGTCCGCATTGCTATTTGGTGGCAGAAGAGTGAGGTACGTAACCAGATGAACACTTAGGCAGAAAAAGGAAAAAAAAACCTTTATAAAAAGCTATGTTTCAAAAAATTATAACATAATATTCAATTACAAATAGCTATATAAATGTTACTTACATCTTTATTCAAGTAAAGATGCACGACCATGCATGCAATTACCTAATCTTTTGCTCTTATGCTTAAAGATAATGTACTTGTTTAGTATACTGATGGCCGAGAACAAATTCGAACGTCATGGCGCGACAATTTTCATTTTTTTATATATTGTGATATCCTGATACAAGCATATACAGTTCCACCGGCAAAACTAGAAGCAATTTACCCTCAAGGACTGCGTGTGTCTATTCCAGATAATGAAAATTCAATTTTAGTGTAATTTTATGACGCCTTAGTGTTAAAAATAGCTTCGTTGTGGAATATCCATATTAAAACAAAATTTTATCGCGTCGTAAATTCTCAAACTGATATTATTACAGTTTGAAAATCGAATTGGATATTGTAGGATATTTCGTATGGTTGCTGGCAGATATAATATGAATAATTTATAAATCATTATAATACCTTAGATTTTGTGATTAGTAATCCGTTTACAGAGAGATCCATATCTATGATGATGTGATTAAAAATCTCGCTATAAATTTTTCAGATTGTGGATTTACTTTGTTTGCTTATCATGGTAATCTCAATGAGGGAATGGATGGCTTGGAAGCAGGCTAGTGGGCAAGAGACATAACAAAGGTTAAAAATGGAAGATGGACCTTTAAGGACAAAAACGAGAAACTGGAAATTGGCGACAAGATTTATTTCTTTACATATGTTATAAAAAATGGTTTAGCATACCGACACGATAAAGGCGAATGGACTGTTACGGGTAAACATCAACGTGTATTATACATAGTTGATATTTACAAATTGTTTAAAATTAATTTTTACAAAAACAAAATACTGTGAATCTTGTTATAAACATTTTTTTATCGTTTGTCATACTTAAGACGAGGCATGACGCTAAACGCAAGTTTTATAATGCCTCAAAGTATATGATGCACTGCAGTAAACAAACGCAGAAAAATATATGATATTGTCCAGGATATATGCCAGTTAGATAGTGTGTTGAAATATGATACCACTAATTTAATACGGTAGAAAAAAATCGCAAACATACCTCTAAAAATTTGTTTTAACAAGTAAAAACCATACCAGTATACATGCAATCATTCTGATTTTTTGTCAGATTTTTATACATTCAACATATTAACGTTATAGTGTTTTAATTTTTTAGTCCAACTATTAGTTTTTTTTTTAAATCGCATATTTTTATTTCTGAAATAATACGTACGGACGTTTGCGTGAACGCCTGTGCAGAGTCACTGTCGGCCGAGGCCTGGTGCTGTACAGACGTCTCGCTCTTTTTGCCGCAATATTTACGTTAAGATTTTTTAAGAACGCGTTTACAAAATTGATATAGGTATAGAATCGAACTATTTCATTGACACGGGTTACGCACGCAAGTGTACGCACGGTTGGCTGCGGGAATCGTAGTCAAATAAAATTATTTTGATAATTTGAAAGATCGAGTTTGCTTTTGATTTTTATACCTCAAGAATATAAATATATAGAGTAATTGGACTTAGATACGAAATACGAGTACCTACTTTAGAGACTGCTTGGCACTGGGAGCCCTCTACTGGCAGTGAGATGTTAGCTGTGGACTTTGGGCTGGTTTTGACAGTTATAATAAGAACTTACCTCCGGACTTGATGGTGTGACCTGAAGGTGAACTTCAGTAACTAATACTGGAACATTCGGACTAGTAGAACTAGGTGTCCCGAGTTTGGACTCGTTTTGTTGGGTAAGATGAGTCCTTACCTCCGGACTGGACGGAGTGACCTGAAGATGTACTTTAGTAATTGCAATTGGAACTGGTCGCCGAGTACTACTAGGTGTGCCGAGTTTGGGCTCGTTTTGCTACGTATGATGAGTCCTTACCTCCGGACTTAACGGAGTGACCTGAAGGTGTACTTTGGTAATCGCTATTGAAACTGGTCGCCGAGTACTACTAGGTCTACCGAGTTTGGGCTCGTTTTGTTAGGTATGATGAGTCCTTACCTCCGGACTTGACGGAGTGACCTGAGGGTGTACTTTGGTAATAAAACTTTTGGTAAAAAACACGGACAAAACGACATTTTCTAAAAATGAATCCCAGCTAGATCGATTTATTACCCCCGAAACTCACTGGACACTAAATTTTATGAAAATCGTTGGAGCCGTTTCCGAGATTCCGATTATATGTATATATGTATATATATAATCTATATGAATAATATACTACATATAT
>DWHP01008716.1:0-10457 GCA_018247895.1 Parnassius honrathi | reverse complement strand
CCATAATTTTTATATATTTTTTTTTAAATCCGAATAGTGCCATAAAAGTTACTTTTAATCTATCTTTTTAAATTTTCGCATGAAAACGCTAGACGCCATGTTGTTTAACTCGTGACGTCACAGTCGACGATTCTGCCAATTTTGCTAAGGAATAATATACTTTTTAATGTTTAATAATGAGTTATCATCTATATCATTATCGTGTTGTGCCTGAATGCAAAAATACGAGCATAAGAACGCCGGGAAAGTTGTGGATTAAAGTGCCAACTGATTTAAATAGGAGAAATACTTGGTTAAAACTGACAAAATGAGACCCGAAGGCATTGTCTACCAAATCTAAACTATACTTCTGTGAAGATAATTTTGATGTAAGAATGATTTATTTAACTATCGTTTAATACAAGACAAAACATCATGAGTTTAAAGGTATCGCAAGTCAGATTTTGTAATAAATTACGTTAACTTAGATATTATAACTAATGATTGCTAATGATTGTAGTTATAGATAAACTAAACTATGATAGCCACTAAACTATGTTTTATCAAAATACACTCTGACTTGGTGTTGTATTTTTGTGTAAACAAAAGTTGGTAATAGGTACTTATACTAATGTTTTAACATTCCTCAACTCGGCAGAACAAAAATTGGGATTGCATGCAAAAATTTTTACCACCATCAATTTGTTTATCCTTGGTAGATTAGTACTTTCCGTTTTTATGAATTCGTCTTCCATGATCCATTCCATTCAATAAAATTTGGGATAAAATTCAATAATCGTAATTATAACCTAAAATTTCGAAATTACACAGCACGTTAGCTAGTTGTCTTAATCAATGACACATAATAACAGTAATATTAGGCTAGGCTAGGCTGGATCAGTGACGTCACGAAATGTCCTAATATGGTCAACAGCCTTTTGCAGATTTGAGGAACAGACGAAAAAAATATTTTTAATATGGAAATTTAAAATTTATAATGAAATTTTATAAACAGAAATTAATTTTTTTTTTGTTGTATACTTTTTAAGAAATCTGTCATAAATATGTATTTTTCGATTTTATTTTCCATGGTGTAAAATACCCCATTGTAGAAACTGACATCTGACAATATATTACCACCGGGAGTGGTGTAACTATTCACGGAAAACAACAAAAAAAAACATTGTTATGGGCTATGAACTAAGAGCAAAGAAGGCATAAAGATAGCACATAGCTCTGTTGTTTTTGTATTGTATTTTTACTATATTTATTATTAATTTTATATACACTATTTTTATACGTGGTAGAGCCACGCTGCAGTTATATTATTGTTGTAGCACGAATAGGTCGGCTCGACCGTGGACGGACCACGCTCTCACAGAATACCAGCGTTAAATAGCAGCTTAATACTGCTGTGTTTCGTATGGTGACCCTTTTTTACTGGAAACGAGGCATTCCATCTTAGTCCCCAGGGATGACAACGCATCTGCGTTTTAATTCTTAATCAGGGATAAATGTAGATGTCTATGGGACAGAGCATCCACTTACCATCAGGTGGACTGTGTGCTCGAGTGTCACCCTTATTTTATTTAAAAAAACCTTTTCTTCCGAGCCAAGCGTCGCAATTCGTTGCGTAAGGCCTTGCAAGTTACATACGTTGGGCATCACAGAACTCACATAGTAGCGAAAATATGGTCAGTGGATCATATTAGGAAAAGGTGCCATCAACTAAGTAACTTAGTTAATATATTGCAATGTATTTTTACTCTATATTGACAGCCCTTAGTAAGAACAGTAAGTCCGCCGTGACGTAGGAAGGGGAAAAGGTGCGAAGTAATTCGGACACTCGCGCGCAGCGATAAAGTTTTATTTAGCTTGCATGCGCGATTTATCTAATTAATAATTATTATGTAGGCTATTAAACGTCGCGTCGGCAAGCACTTAACATCAAAGGACTGCAACTTCGGTACGTATACAAAGGAAGCACGGACGTTCTTTCGCTAAACATTTCGTCTTTATGTGACCAAATTTATTCGAACCAACCAAATTGAAATTGACTCACGCTGATACGTTGATGATCGGCATTTCAACCAGTTTATGATAAATTTTTGCCTCAGCCAGGAAAACCGCGTATTCAGTTTGCTATTTATATTTTCGCGATAAATCGTAACCGGAATTTCTTAGTGCCATGGTTCTAAAAATCTATGAGTTAGGAAGCTCAGGATTTTGTCTACTGATAATATGAATATATTCTTCCTCTGGGACATGTTTAGATACCTTTTGATATCAGCATGAATTTTAACAAGCGCACCGTTTCAGCCTTTACCATCACTGTTTGTTCAGGCCTCATAAGAGTGTCATATTTTTGGACTATGCTGTCATATTACACTCGCAGCTTATTGTTTGATACAGTTGTATCTTGGTCGGTGCGTAGTTGGAATTCCTATAGTTTATGCTGTGCCAAAACAGCTCCATGGCTTACTAACGCGACTTGACATCAGTCACTGGAGTGACGATGATTACTGGCTTTGACGAAGACGCTGGAGGACGAGAGTCAAGCAATATCTCCGAACGATTAGCTTCACTGACTTGCGAAGCACCATGAGCATATGTAGATTTTTTCTCTATATTTGTAACTCATATCCTAAGCCCGGCCATTTCCTCACTGATACCAGCCACGATCTCTTCCTTAAGATCCCCAGAGCTGTTGTGTTGAGGTTGGAGGTGGTAGTTATGCTTTGGAGCTTACGCGTGGCCTGACAGATTTCTTCTGCCACTAGGCCAGTAAATTTTTTATTCGCTGCGGAGACAATTTTTCCTTCGTGTACAACTTTACTAACGCACGTGGTTAACTTTTCTATCACGAAACGGAACTATAACATTGATACGCCACTACACGGCAAATATGTCCCAAGATAATTAGGACTTTAACGGTATTTAATATAGCTAAATGCTTAACAATATCCGCAAACATAAGCCCATAGAGTATACATATTACATTGTCAGGACACCTATGTCTGGGATTACGCAAGTCAGGGATTTAAGAGTAAAATTTTCTGCTGATTTAACGTTTAATGATCATATTGTTGATACATGTAAAAAGGCTTTTAGAACTAGGTTTTACGTTACGTACTGTTAACGGTTTCACAAATGTGCAAGCTGTTATAGCTTTGTACAACACACTAGTGCGAAGTCATTTGGAGTGTAATTCAATAATTTGGGTTCCTCATGGGAAGAAGTACGATCTAATGCTGGAAAAAGTGCAAAACAAATTTGTAAAGTGTAAACTTTTTACCCACGGCAATAACTACATTATTTGTTCTGGGGTATGGTGAGATACAATCAGCTCAAGGTAAGGAGAGAACTTAGACTAGTTTAATATATTTTTATGGTTCTTAGGGGTAGGATTTGATTAATGAGAATATGTTGAAGAAAATTAATATTTATGTTCCGGCTAGGTATATATGGTGGTATATGTGGTGGTGGTCGACATCTAGAGACAGCCAGACCTACTGGCTGTCTCTAGATGTCGCACTAACTTACTGCAAGAGGCACCCCTGACGCGAGCGTTTCGAACATTAAACCTGATTGACAGAGAAACAGATTTATTCTTTCGTACTCTGAACGAATTCACAAAACTTGCTTTATGGATAATTAGCTATAAGTTAATATAGTAATATAGGTAATATAGGATTATAAATAGTGCTTTATCTATCGCATTTGGTAGAAACCTGTAATGTTAGTAGATATAAGTTGTATGTAAATAAATAAATATCTTGAAGTGGCGCCGTAAGAAATTTCACTATTCCTATCATCCCGTTGGTTTCCGACACTAACGGGAGGGTAGAATTAGTGGAGTCCTATAAGATGACAGAGGGAAATGAAACGGCAGTTAGATACTAGCATCTTCCCGATAATGACTCAAAACAATTATGGTTGCATACCCGCCTGCCTGGCGTGGTAAATGTAGCAAATATTACCTCCATAAGATCATCTAAATGGTAAGCGTATGTTCAGCACTGGACTTCTGATAAGCTATTATAGTTATGATGATGAATTTATTTATTTATAAGAAGTATTATACAACAATGTCTAATAATCGTTGAACCCTGCACTAGGTAAACCTGGCTTCTGGGTAAATATTGGCACATTTACAAGTAAACTTAAAAATGAATAAAATACCAGTGTTTTTTCTGTTTACAGCTTTAGACAAGCCATGTTTAGCTCGACGCATCAGTGGACGCTCGGTGATATGCGTGTGCAATGGTACTTACTGCGATGACATCACAAGAGAGGTGCCGGTAAATGGCAGCTACGTAGCTTACACAACTTCCGAGGTGCATTTTAGTTTTTTTATAACTGGGAATTAATTTTTCTTCATTATCTTTACAGCCTGTTTAAGTCCTCTGCTCAACATAGGTCTCCCCCATAAATAATCTCTTAGGGAAGATATTTATCATAGTTGCCACGCTTAGCATGCGGGTTGGAAAACGCAGTATTCAATTATTGTTTGTATTTATCGGAAGGAACCTGCTGCTCGTCTCCTTTTTCCTGTCGTGTCTTACAATACCTAAAGGTGGATATGGGGTAGTAAATTCTCTTAACTCGCAACTTTACGGCAGATTTATACAATTTAAATAATATTTTCTAAAAAAGAACCGAAATTACTCACACGATTACACGATACGACATTACTCTCTTACTGTCATTTGCAGGCTGGAGATCGGTTTCAGAAGACTATAGGAACATTTCAAGCTTTGGATCATTCATGTAAGCTAATTTTGTTTAATTTAAATAATTTAACTCCTTTACAATCTTATTTAAACAGCAATTTCTGTTTTCTTTGAAAAAGCTCAAAGTCAATATGTTATTTTTTACTTCGTAGAGTACATAGACGTATATATATTTATAACTACTTTATTAAATTTATGTTTCCTTGCAGTAGAATGCTGCAGAACCAGTTTTGTTATAAACCCAATGAAAACATACCAAGCAGTTGAAGGGTTTGGAGGTGCCGTAACTGATGCAGCAGCTATCAACTGGAAGAGTTTGCCACAAGTGATGCAGAAATACTTAATCGAGTAAGTTGGATATTATTAAAATATTATGGCTGATACCTTCAGAAAGTAAATACTTTGTAAACGTACTAGTGTTTAAGAAAGAAGGTATATGTTAATTCTCTGAGCATCGCTAAGTCGAACAAATAATTGACGGAAAAGCTTTCACAAGGCTAAGTCTTACACAGACTAATGATAGAAGCATTATTATGAGAGGCTTCCAGCTCTGTCCACCACCTGCCCATTGATTATGAGTTAGACAGGAGGAATACCATCATGTAGACTCTGCGTTTGTTTCTCAACCATATGTATATAAAAAGACTCTTTTTTTTGCCATTACACTGTGATGTTTCACTGGGCTACCACCAGTGACAGATGAATTTTCATTAGCTACAATAATATATATTTTTAATATTATTTTTAGTGCTTTAGTTAAGGTCAAACTAGCTAGGAGACCATTTTCGCATATTCCTTTCCATATAACTTTGAATTAATGTCTTCTTTCTTTTCTTTTTCTAGCTCATACTTCAGTTTCAAGGGTCTGGAGTACAATATGCTACGAGTGCCAATCGGTGGTTGTGACTTCTCAACCTATCCTTATGCCTACAATGAACAGCCCGAAAATGACCCGAAGCTCGCAAACTATTCACTAACCTACGAAGACTATTATTACAAAGTAAGTAATTTTACATTTGAAATATATACGAGTAGATGCAACTTGATTCATTTGTCTCGATCGGAGAAAAAGCAAATCCAACATACTGTTACGAGCTTAGGGTTCGTGACAATATATACTGCCGATTAAATTACCGAAATTGACACTTTAATTTCCGAACACCACTTAAAACTTAAAACACACTAATAATTAATTACACTCAACGCTTTAGTTCACTTTATTTCGCTCCAAAGTGTTCATTTGTGTCGCCAATTTAATACTGCCTCGGTCGCAGACCAAACGGCTTTATATAGGCCTTTTGTACCGTAACATCTAGAATGTTTCAGCAAATACCTGTCTCGATCGACTAGGTGTAGAAAATTCGAGTGTGGAGTTTTCTAGAAAGGTTAGTTCTTCTATTTGATACTAGACGGCGCTAGTGGGAGAGTTCTAGAAAGATTTTGACGCTCCTATTTCTTCTACATGATACTACATGGCGCTTATAATCAGCCGTCTATATCTCTGACCTGTTTATGCCGCCAAATAGAAGTGCCTGCTCTACTGTGTGGTACTATGGTCTTAAGAGTACAGAGAACCATTGTATTAAAAGGAAATAAGAATAGAAGGAGAGTTGGTCGAGCAAGTAGATGAGTTTGTGTATTTGGGATGTGTATTTAGCGGGGATGGTAGATATGATGATATAAAAGGATATAAAGGATATAAAAGGACGTGTGAACGCAGGAAATAGAGTAAATGGGGCTCTACACTCTATTGTCGAAAGTCAGAATTTGTCAAAAAATATAAGTTTGTTAATTCACAATGCTATGTCACTTTAATGTATGGTAGTGAAAGTTGAGTGTTGTAGAAGAAGTACGAGAGTATGCTAAATTACGTAGAAATGCGGTCATTAATGAGTATGTTGGGGCTGAATCTGATTGAAAGGGCGAGAAACTGTGTGATAAGAGAAAAGTATGATTTGCAATATGATGTTTTGACTAGGATTAAGAAAGGAATTCTTTGGAGGTTTGATCAAGTAGAAAGTGTAAACGTGAAAAGTATATAATTGGCAATATATTAAAAATGGGCCAGATTAGGAATACCCTTAACCGACGGGCATGTACACGTAGATACATGGATGTAAAGGAAGTTTAGAAAAACGTGGAAGGAATGAATAAGGTAATAGTGACAAAGCAAATTAATATTGCTGAAGTTAACGTCAAAGTCGGGAAGGGACGCCATAGGCGAAAGTAAAACGACCAAATAGATAATATATTGAAAATGGGCATAACTAAAAGTATCCTTAACCGAGTTACGATATGGCGGCGATAGAAAGACTTTTAAAAAAAATATAATCAATTTAATTTCAGAAAAGTAACAACAATAATTAATTCAAACAAAATGTAAAATTACAAAAAGAAGTTAAGTTATGCGTGGATGGTGTCAGACTGCGAGACAGTCCCATTATCTTCACGACGATCCTTTCCGCTGCGCAAGTATTCCACATATATCCATTGTTCTGTGTAACTACTATGTCAGTCCGATTCCAGGGTTACGACACGTCAACTACCGACCGATATTTAAACGGTGAATCTTACCATCATCCTTCAGAGTTAGCTACCATGGGTTAATCTTTGTTTCAGAGAGCACAGGGGATCTGTGACAGAAAACATCTGGTCGCCGAGTTCCAGCTCGTCAAGCAAGTACTGCAAGACAACAAGCTTCCGGTCCCGTGCCTACGTTACCGTGACTGAGTGCAGCAGGCCACGGTCAAACCTGTACCTACTGTACAACTATACGTCAGAGGATTCACAGACAAGATGGGCTACATCTAAAAGCAAACTTTCTTTAAAACCTACAACAAGCTGCTGAAGAATATTAGGCAATTTTTACCGTCCATCAAGTATAATATTCCTCTACAAGATACAGGAGTGTACAATCTAAATTTTGAACGTGGTCTCTCTTACATGAATAAAAATATCTATAAAAGCCCGCGTGAAGGAACTATATACAAATATAGCTGACGTGAAATACTGACGCTGCGGGAAGTCTGCAGTCTGTGAACATGTTCAACATCTTCTTCACTATTACATCAGATTTGATAAACCACAAATTCTCGCAAAAGAACACTGATTCTTACCAAGGATGATACGCGAGGCTATTGAAATTAAAAAACATCCTAATTTCAATAGAGAAGATGGTTGGGTGCTGCTATCTAATTGGAATCCTATAAATAACGAAATTAAACCCAAACCCAAGCATACCCCTGCAAGACTTCAAGATACTGTAAGCTCGTTCTGCGTAGATTGAACCAAAAAGTAATATTCAAAAACTAAAGTTAGCCGTGCTATGACACTACAACGGACGAACGGACTAGAACGTCAAACATCTTAGTCCGTTCCGTAACCATAGGTGCTGTAAAGCACCCGAAACGTCGGTAATTAAAAATAAGTTAAAGTAAGTTATTAAATGCGATAAAACCCGTGAATATAGCCTTATTTGGATTAGAATTATTCACAATTCACCCTTTTATTAAATTCCTACCTTAAAGGTGCACTGCTGCAGAAAGCACTCCCCCACCCCCCAGATACCAAGAATAATACATCAGTCTATTTCTGCATGCCTCATAAGGCACTTGTTGTTGTTGTAACTCCTTTTGTTCCCTATTGTAGAAGCTATCTTATAATTACGTCTGTCTTTCCATCTGAATACAACCAGCGCGTCTTCAAGGTTCAAGGCAAGAGTTAGTAGGCTTTTATTACGTTAAAACGAAGGAGAGAGTGTGGTTTATCATCTGGGCTTCATTATCACTTACGACCAGGTGGGGTTGAAGTTTAGCACTAGCTCATAATAAGTAAAAATAAATGCAATAGTAATTTTCCTGAAAGTTTATTATTTATCAAAGATATAGCTTTGTTATTATTTTGTTCCAATTTCGTTTTTAACTAATAAAGTTTTCTACAAAACAAATTAAGCTGAATGAAACTGAGAATTTGTTGAAAGCTACGCAAGTATCGAATTTCTTGTAAAGTACATTGTTATGGTAAGGTTAAACAAGTTCTATCAAACTTAAGAAATTGTTTTAATTTTACTTTCACTTGAAATGTTAACACATGTTTTTACTTCTGTCACACAACGATTGTAAGATTTTTTTAAGTAAATATTATTGAAGTTAAAGTTTAAGTTGAAGGTAAATGTAGGACACACACTAAACGGGACTCTTCACTCTAATGTGAGAAGTCGGAATATATCAAAAAAGGCGCGAATAGCAATTCACAATGCTGTATTAGTCCCTACCGTAAGGTTGTAAGATAGTGAAAGCTGGGTGTAGCAGAAGAATCAAGAGAGCAGTATAAATGCGATAAAAATACGGTCATTTAGGAGTATGTTAGTGGTGACTTTGTAATAGAGTGAGAAATTGTGTGATAAGAAGAAGGTGTGGTTTGCAAGATGATTTGTTAACAAGAATAAAAAGTAATGCTTCGGTGTTAGCACCAAAGAACCGAAGAATTATTTTCTTAATTCTTTTAAAAAATCATCTTGTTCTACACAGAATTTTATCCATCAAACTGGGGATATTGGAAATAGGCCAAATTAACAGTACCCTTAATAGACAGCACGTGTACGTAGGTCTGCGTATGCACGTGAAGGGAGCGAGAGAGTTGTATCAGGATCGTACAAAGTGGAAATGTAGTCTCTGCCTACCCCTCTGGATGACAGGTGTGAATATTTATGTTATTTAATTTATTTATTTCTTTTTTAAACAAAACTATAGTCAATTTCCCGACTCACGCTCACGCACACATTTTATTATTTTCTTTCTTTATCAGCCTGTAAAGCTGAAACCAATCTATTGGTTGCAAACGGTTATAGATGCATTCGTTGTGTACGTGATTGCGTGTTCTTATAATAAGTTGAGCATGGTTTTGGCACTTAAAATGAATGCAGTGCTCCGTCTATCTTCCTATGTTTGTATAAGTGTTGAATAAAATATTTTTATAGAGGTAAAAGTGAGAAAGCAACGAGTAAGTGGATGTTGTGGTCTATCAACAACTTCATCTATCCTTTACTGTGGGAAAATGCCTACACAAGTAAGCCTCTCGAGAGTAAGGATGGTTTATGTCGATCTCGCACCGACTAAAACCCCCTGGTATTCCAGCTATACCGCATATTTTCAGGATCACGGAATTTCGCATACATTTGCGACGCTATAAGCGCTGGCCGCACCATGGGGTCCGTGTAAGTCCACCGCAGAACACTGGCCTCCACCATTGGTTGCTTCATAGAAGCTATCTGCCATAGTTGCCACGCTTGGCAGACACAGCAGTTGGCAATTTTTTCCTTAAAACAAATAGTAACGTATTACGTGTCACGGAGAACAAAAGTATACGCCTGTTTTTTGGACTTGACTCGCGCTTTCGATAGGATAAACTATAGCATCCTGTGGGATAAGTTAAAATTGGTGGTCCCGACATAATTAGAAACTTTATTAATTTATATATGCAGGTAGTGAACTGGGACGGCTCACTTTCGGACGAGTTTGTACTGACTAATGGAGTTAGGCAGGGTGGGCTGACTTCTCCTCTGCTGTTTAACCTTTACGTTAACGCTCTAATTGAGGAGCTCAATGAAATGGGTATCGACTGTCGTGTAGATGGGAAATACGTAAACAACCTTAGTTACGCAGACGATATGGTTTTATTTAGCCCCTCAATCGGAGCCTTGAGGAAATTAATTTCTAATCGTGAGAAATACGCAGCAAGCCGAGA
>DWHP01008715.1:0-10457 GCA_018247895.1 Parnassius honrathi | reverse complement strand
GAATGGGCCAAGAATTGAGCCCTGAGGGACACCCATCTGTAGGGGCCATCCGGAAGAACTTTTACCATTGATAACAAATTTCTGCACTCTGTTACTTAAATATGAAATAACTAGTTTAAGCGCTGTGTTCTTGACACCATAGTATTGTAGCTTCCTGATTAATGTCTCATGGTGAACACAGTCGAAGGCCTTTTTGTTTGGAGGTGAACTGTGTGCTTGTTTTGCGCATACTGTGTTCACATTGCGCTCTCCGGCTGCCGGTTGCGCTCCGACGGGACGCTCGGGACGCGCGGGTGAAAAACGAATTCAAAATCCACTACATAAGGATGGACATTTTTTATTTACTCTCTTTTTTTCCATAAAGGAAGTAAATAAAATATTTCTTGGAATAACACTACTGCTTCTGCTATAGCTCATCACAACAATGCTGAAGATTTAAAACTTAAATGGTTTTGTTGCTTTAAATTTTTTAAATAGGGTGATTAAATTTTTAGAAGAAAATTGTATACACCATTATTATGCCTTGTTCTTCAAAATTTACAACCGTTTCAACCGAAAATATTTTTACTGCTATCAAGTGTCAGCTTTCTAGGCCATCCTAATTAAAGAAGCCCTGTTTTGGCCCACTTGTTCGTAACTATGCATTTTTAAGGTGTTTAAAATAAAATTAAATGCCCACCTTGGTGAAGTCAGCTTAAACACAACACACCGTTCTTTCATATACACACCCACACGACCTTCACACCACGCTGACGAATCCTAGAGGTCCACCCTACTCCTGAACTAGGTAAGTATTGTATTGGCTTGCATTCATTATATAATAAATTTCCATAAGCCATTGGGCTCTCCTCTAGGTTGCCCGTCTAATTGGATTACTGTGGGCCCTAATCCAGTCGACCTTCGTCTGGGCAACTCTGGGCCGTAACAGACAGTATATACTTATTACATGATATTTAAATAGGGGAGACTAAACACTCTAAAATGTTTATTTTATCTATGTAATTCAATGTTTGGCAACTAGTGGTGGTAGTTTAGCTAATTTTTATTAAAACTGGCGGTCTGACCCGGCTGCGCACGTGTGTTATTTGGATTCTACTACAGCGCCACCTACCGGGTCCAACTATGCCTATAAACCTTCGCGTAAGTGCAAGCAACGTGTTAACAAAATTTTGCCGCAATCTGATGAACGGTATAGCAACGCTATTTAAAATACGAACAAACAAATATTATTTTTTATATATTAGATAATGGGGTTCTATATTCGCTTCGTATGTTTATTTTATGTTTGTTAATTTTTTTATTGAATAATGTAATGATTTGAAGAAAATTGCACCTAATTTGATGGAAAAATGGGAGATAAAATTATTATTCTAACTACTTATTGAGAAAACAAAAAGGTACACACATGAAATAAGAAAATGTCACACATGTGACATTTTCTTAAGCCACACGAAAGGTTAAAATAATTAAAGTGATAATAAAAAGTAAAAATAAACTTTGAATGTAACTTAAATCTAAACTTATACTTTTAATATAATTAATTATGTCTTAATAATAATATAAAGTGTCTGGTAGTCCAGACTGTGTATTGTGGTGTTCCTCGAGGAGGTCAACGGTAGAGTTGTGAAAGGCTGTAACGATGATGATGATGATTAGATAGATTTTGGAGTACGGGTCTTTAATTATTCGAATTTCTTTCAAGAACCATCACTCTCGTCTTACTTGCATTCACTTTCTCTTTTTTTTAATGATAAATATTTTAACAAAAAACGCGAGCTACCGTAAGTAATTGTTCAGAGGTTTTAT
Source organism: Parnassius honrathi (assembly GCA_018247895.1). NCBI lineage: Eukaryota > Metazoa > Arthropoda > Insecta > Lepidoptera > Papilionidae > Parnassius > Parnassius honrathi. The sequence goes on along the minus strand of DWHP01008715.1, from coordinate 8,651 downwards.
AATACTATAATTTGATTCGGCGACTAGACAAGTACGCGTGCTTATTTTGTTTCATCCAATTTATCGGACCACTGGCTCGACTCGATTAACTCAGACGTGTCACACAACAGTAATACTCGCTAAGTCGAGCATATGATTAGTGTAGGTGTGTGAATTAAATCGCGCGCGAACGACTTATCACGTATTGCATAACTTAGTGCTTTAACGTGGTAGAGTCAAGACGCAGCTATATTATAGTTGTAGCACGAATGAGTTGGACCTCGTTCTCACAGAATACCAACGTTAAATAGCAGCTTAATGCTGCTGTTTCGTATTCTGAGTGTAGAGATTCGGTGATCCGTTTTACTGGATACGAGAAATTCCATCTTAATCTCCCGGATCCGCAAGTCTATACAACATCTGTATTTCGATTCTTAATAGATGAAAATTTTAGATACTTATGAACCACAGTATCCACTTACCATCAGGTGTACTGTGTGTTTGTTTGTCACCCTTAATTTATAAAAAAAACCTCTCACGGGTCTGAATTACGTGATACGTCGACATCTGTAGCGGCGCTGTCGTCGCGCCACAAGCGAAATGATCCGAAGCCCAGTACAAAACTCCAGCACCACATGAAGCGTTGGCCGCTCTACGCGTTGAATACCTTGAATGGAGGAAAATCTTTCTTTTTCCTCTTCGGACAAAGTGGTTCCCATTTCCAACTCAAGTGACGTGAATAACGCAAAATGTAATCTTTGAAAACCTCAGCTTCAAACTTTCGTCATCGTTCTTAAGAACACCTTTCATTCGCTCCAAGCGAACGTCATCTGCTATCTTAAAATCCTGAAAGCCATTTTTACAAGATTTATCACAGTTCGCATCATTGGAATAATGCTCAACCTTACTGCTCGCCTTTGCTTTCTTCTCTCTCAGTCTTGCAGATTACTTTGCCTATTTCTCGACTTACCGCAGACAACAAGATAACTTTTGGCACTTGCACTTTCATCGACAACTGGTCTGTACTCTATACTATTGATCGCCGGTCTGAGTAGAGCGATACGAACCGTAGTCTAACTCACGATATTGAAGTTCCGAAGTACTCCGATATGTATAAAGTAGCTTCGTACAACTACATAGAGCGTTGATTGTTCCACAAGCTGAAAGCCTTGTCCGGTGGAAAGTCTCCTCTTTTCTTTCCTCAGTCGAAAATCTACATAATTTTTATAGCGCCTTTAAGTTTATTAACATCAAAATCTACGAAAGAACGCACGTAGTGCGCTTAGTTTTTATATCAGTTTAGCACATTTATATTAAGGTAAGCTCGTTTGAATCGACAGACGGGAATTAAATATTTTAAAGGCGTTGTTATTTCAATTTTTTCTCAACGTTATACGGATTTTCACACGGAAGGCATACTACTGCTAGATAGATTGTATGACATATCGGCAATTGCATAACTTCTGTGGCTTTGAAAAATGCCGTTTGGGTTTGCTTGAGCGAAAAAAAAAGTTATTTGCATACAATACAATACACGAATCGAAAATAAAAGCATGAAAAAAGTACAAACAAACTATGTACATGAATAAAAAAATAAATTATTTACATTCTAAATCAAATCGTCTCTCTTTCTTAAGGAGAGATTTGTTTACGTCCACGTAAAACATTAGTGAACGTTTTATTTATACCAATAACTGTTTTTCAATTGCGATAATTGATACATCTGAAAGACGCTCTTGACCTTGTGTATTTCTCAAATAACTATGGATACGCTTCAGAGATGAGAAAGCACGTTCCCCGGAGAAACTTGCGGCTGGAATAGTTACAAGACGCTAACATTAAAAGCTGGGGAAAGGTCTCCTTAAGACTATTTTCGTTTATAAAGTCAATGAGTTCGAAAACATTGCGGTCTTTTAATTCAGGGGAGGAATACAATGAAATCAATTGGTTTTTCAATGATTGTTTATCAAAACGGTTTGCGTAATTTTCAAATAATGAATCTAAAGCCTCTAAAGAAAAATCTGAACGATTTTGTTGTTGAACAACTGGAATTAAAAATTTTCGAATACCGGCCATTAATTTCTGAAGATATGTTATCAATTAATTTATTTCGCAATGTGTTTTCATAGATGTGATCAAAATCTGACTGAAATTCAGTACGTAACCATGTCTGAAACTCCTTTATTTTGTTACTGCAATAACCGACATCAACTTGTGACTTTTGTAAAATGTTGTACATCAAACATGGATTCGCCAATATGATCCGGAGTCCAAACTGGAGTCCATGCAATGGATAAAAAAGGATAAAGGCCTTTTGCTTGTCGATTACGTACCCAGGGAAACTACGATGAATAAATGAATATTGCAGAGAGCTTCTATTAGAACATTCCACAAGCCGAGGAAGAAGATTAGTCAGTTCTTACCATCCATCAAGTGTCATATGTCTATATACGTCTCCAAAAAACGCAGAAGTGTACAAGCTTGACTGTGAATGAGATATAATATGAGAGACCATCTCATATATAGAGCAAACAAAAAGATCAATTAGAACCCGCGTAAAAGAAAATATAGTTGACATGAAGCATCAACGTTCCGAAAAGTCTGCAGTTTGTGATCATATCCGGGTGTTTTCAAGTAGCCGGTGGAAAATTGAAATTAAATGAACGCAATGTGTTTCAAAATTCTTGGCGGCCAAGATCGTATCGTCGTCCCAGTTCTGCGGATTGTCTCACATATCCGAAAGCAAATTAATCAGATTATTTTTTTGTCCGAATACTGTATTCACAATTTGTGACGTATATGTCCATCGAGTTGCGGGGGCATCAGGCAATTTTTTGCTGCAATTTACATCATAAAAAGACGACCGTTTTGTGTTGTTATTAAAAAAATTAAATAAAGCCTGAAGGGCTGAAAAAAGATGCCGACCTGTTACAAGATTTAGATAAAACTAATGCCGAAATGTGTGCATTACACCAAATAGACATGGCTTGGGGACAAACGTCTTTAACTTTTTGTTACACTCCATTTCTAACACCGGACATGACACTTGCACCGTCACAGCTTTGCGTAACTAGTTTTGTGGTGCAGTCATGTTTGTTTAATAATTCCAATATGATATTACAAAGTGTGTCTGCTGTGCGACATTCCGACACATCTACATACCCCAAGAAACGGTCATGAATATCGTTTCCGTAATAACATCGGAGAATCAGACACAATTGCTCTCTGTGACTAACATCGGGAGTTTCGTCAATAATAATTGAAACGAATTTAGACAATTTAACTTCGTACTAGTTGCGATTTTTCATTACATCAGCGGCATAATAAATAATGTCATTTTGGATTGTACTAGTAGATAAATAACTCGGCCGTTTATCGCTTTGTTAGTGCTGCATATGCTTTTCTAACATGAGCACGAGACCGTATTTTGAAAGAAGCGATACAAGTTCTAAAAAATTGCCTTTAATTAATGAAGTTTTCAACACCTCGTGACCTCTGGAAACATGTTCCTGTTGTGCTAAATAGCAAACAATATCGACTAATCTTTGAAAAACACTACAGTTGTGATCAACACGCATGTTGTGTTTTGTAATAAATGAAATTGAAAAATAAATGTTTCAATCCGATTTTTTCCAAACTTACTAAACGAAATTACCACATTCATGTATTTTTGAGAATTCATATGCCTTTTAATGGTTCCTGATAAGTTATTTAAATCATCATATCAAGTAGTATTCCAAGCCGTTTTGTCGTTGGAAAAAAATATGCGGCACCAACAGTACAACTTATTGGTATGTGAGCAGCTAACAACCCAATGAGTTTTGTAAATAGATCTATTAAATTTCCGTTTGTGGGTTTACTCGTCTGAGAAACACACAGATCAGCTGCTTTTTCTCAACAAAGTTTAAAGATTTTACCTTTTCCTCGCCAATTAGCACTTTAACGCACTTCAATTCATCGCAAGGAACACTATTATCCTGCATTTTAACTAAAAATCTTTAAAAACCAAAATTTACAACTCGCAATATTCATTCGCTCAAGTAAACACACAGAGCAAACATTGAAATGTTAAGTGAACTTGAACTATCTCCCGCGCACCTCCGCGCTCCACTAACTTCATACTGAAAGCCCAACTTATCGCTCCATACTAATTGCTATATAAAGAATTGTATATAAACAAACAAACAAAAAAATACTAGAAATGGACCGATCGTCTTCTCGAAAGCCGGGTAAAAAGTCTACACGTGCGAGACAGACGACTAATCGCTCAACTCAACTCCTTCTTTATGACAGCAATATCACACAGTTTTGCCGCGACTGGGGTCCATCCATATTGCTTTGCTTACATTAATTTTGACAGTCCATTACGTGTTCGCTTTGAGACACAGAAAACACGAATTAGTGTATTTCGAATTGAAAGCAATCTGCCAAATGTTGACGTTACATAATAAGGTTACGAGGTCATGACCTGTGTAGTACAGATGAGTGCGCGGGAAATTTGAAATACTTTGAAACGGTTTACGAATTCTTTTATTAGTTGATATTATTGATTGAGAAGCTTAACAGGGCAAGCCCAGCTCTCGGCTTCTATGGAGGCTTCGCTACTGATTCCTACCAAGGATGATACGTGAAGCTATTGGAATTAAAACGCATCCTAATTTCAATGTAGAAGGAGGCTGGGTACTATCACCTGCTTGGCTCCCTGTAATCAGTAAAATTAAAACTAAACACAAGCATACCACTGCCAGACTTCAAGGCAAAGTAAGTTCATTATAAATAAAAATAATAATTAAAAAGCCGAAGGTACTCCGGGTTAACACTGATATCGGGACGTCAGTCGTCTCAGCCCTCATGACCATGGGTGCTGGGAAGCACCCGAAACGTCAAGAATTAAAAATAATTTTTGCACTAAAATAACATTTGCAGTGCGAAGTAATATGTGGGCCCGTAGATTTACTCCTTGCTCGGAAGCAAGCGAAAATCGCTTTTTAAAGCCTATTGTCAAGTGTTCTGCACGAATAGTCAACAGGTGAATTATTACCAACATAATGATCTAGCCTAGCCCTAAAGCCCCTCTCGTATTCAATGTAACTAATGCTTAGAGTATTTTTTAATACAATTATGAGTATCTTGATACACCACCTAGAAATAAAATTTTTGCTGGGTTTATCCGTAAAATCCGTTCTTAGTAAACGTCTACATTGCGAAATGAGGAACTATACTAAATTTGAGTCAATCGGGAGTAAGTTTTACCTATAAACATCTATCCTCGATTAAGAATCAAAATGTTGTAATCCCTGAGATAGAATGCCTCGTTACCAGTAAAAAGGGTCTCCGGTTCTCTACACTCGCCGTAAGAAACACAACAGCATCAAAGCATCAGTTTTCACCGGTCGAGCCGACCCAATCTTGCGGCAAATATAATATAGCTGTAGCATATCTTTACCACGTTAAATGATATGGAATATTTTCTAAAATAATTGAAAAATCAATGTATCATCCTATCTCCATGACACAATTAAAATTGTGCTTAAAATAAGTAAAGTTACAGCCTATATACGTCCCACTGCTGAGCACAGGCCTCCCCTCATTTCTGAGAGGGTTTTTACATTGGTTTGTACATTGTGCTTAATAACGTCAAACTTGTACACACGAATTCTGCTACGTGCAGTGTTACCGGATTTAAATAATATGTTCACATAACGTTTTTCGTTGAGAACAAACCACTTATCGTTTTTAGCAAATCGAGTGGTACAGTGATTTTTGCATAAGCGTTTTAGCAATTGGTATGGCGTAAAAGAATGAAATTCATCGAATAAAAAAAGACTTTTTGAAGAAAACGAGTTTTGGCGAGTACACCGACGATTTTTTATTCAAAATATTCAATTTAATCATAGCAAAAGTTTCACAATACTATGTTAATTTGTTAATCATAATCAATGAAGTTAAGTAATCGATAATATTAAATGTCAAAATAATTTGTAATACTAGTTTGAAAAAATATTCTATGTTAATAATTTATTACAAAGATTGTTCACGGTCAGTCTGTAAAAAGTAAATGCTACATTAGGCTCTGTTCACCCTATACACGCTTTATCTATGTATGGAATGTAACGGAATTTTGTAATTTGTATTTTTGATTTTGTATGATTGAAAAATACACTCTCTTCGCAAGATCACTCCTCTTCAAAGTACTTTTGGGAGGCTAGCGCCTCATATGGGCACCCTGAGGCGTATTGATACGTAGAATTGGATTGTGGTGGTATTACTCTGCATAACGAAATATGTCAGGGTCGGCCCTCAATTGCGATCACTAAGGAAAATGTGGCTTCTATCAGGCGACTAGTTGAAGAAAACCGGCGCATTACTTATGAGGAGATTAGTAATTTGGATATGAGCCAAATTTAAAAAAATACTTAAACCTTAAATGGTTAGAAAACTTTGTTTCTAATGACCTCACCCACAGCAAAAACTCAATTTGGTTGCGACATTAAACTGCTATTTTACGCTGGTATTCTGTCAAAGCGTGGTCCGTCCCCGGCCGAGACAACCCATTCGTTCTACAACTATAACATACCCGCAGTATATAGCTCTAACACGATGAATAATGATTGTGTGTTTCTTCGTCATCCTCTCAGTAAAAAGTAACCAGGCGTACTACTAGACGACGTGGTCGTTCGAAACATACATTTAAAAAAAAAACTAAAGCTATTTCTATGTATATTCTATATTCTTATATTTTTAACCTTGAGCTTTCAATGCACGACAGTCGTACGTCATAACTCGTAGAAATAAAACATGCAGTCTGCCATGTCCTCGACGTTGCTCCTATTTTAAATGAGCTTCGGATAGCATTGAAAATGACTTATATGTCTATTAAAATTTCTTTCTCGCTATGCCTTGAATATTAGATACTTAAAGATTTTCTCCGGATAGATGTTATTTTTTAATTGTAGATAAACAACAGTTACAACGTTATTCATTTTTACCGACTTCATAAATAAGGAGGTATTCAATTCGACTGTATGTTTTTTTATGTGTTATTGCATGAGTTTTCTCTGGGTTAACCGATTTTTATGATTTCTTCTTATCTGAAAGCTGGTGCTTCTCGTGTGGTCCCAAATAAATTTAGGAAAGATATGACCAGTAACTTTTTAATTATCTTAAATAATGTGTATTTACATTATAACATACATTGGTTTGGTCGTATTGAAGTCGGTTGTACAACATTTTTAATTTCACTACTTGTTAAAAGTGTTTTTAAGTTACGATGATTTTCCCTTCTAATCAATCCGTGAATTATTTTTCCTATAGCTAATCTTATATGTCCGGCCTAGTCCCATTTTAGTCCGAAGAAAACAAATCAGGATATGGGCAGCAGCGTCTTTCAAGCGTGGCAACTATGGCAAATGTCCCCCTATGAGGCGAACTAGAGGGGAGGCCTATGTTTAGTAATGGACTTTAATAGGCGGTGACGGTATGCCTTGAATATCAGATTTTTAAAGCTTCGAGGTAGATGCTATTATTTTTTTATGTGAATTCACAACAACTACAATGTTATTTATTTCTTAACAGTGTTTTTAAGTTACAATGGTTTTTCCTTTATATATATTCGTGAATTACTTGGCATACAGCTAAAGTGACAAATCCGGCCTAAGTCCGCTTTAGTTCGACGGCTGCATAACCAACTATTCGAATTGTAGACTCGAATGCGATCTGACAACTTTACTCTTAATAAACTACGTCGAATGGCTCGCTGGTGTTCTACAAGCGCAGACTTCTTATAACTAAGTGTGACATCGTAGTTTAGTATGGGGGGTTTATATACATAGTAGTCAAAAGCTTTTTCTTGAGGATAAGTGGAGGCTCGACTTTCATAATATATTAGGGAACTACAGCTTCTCCGGGCGTTTTCGTTGTGACATTCCACCTCTTTGTCTTGACGCGAATGGAAAGCGACTAACTTGGCCCAAATAACTGTACCACATAGACATATTGGACCCTCGTATATCCAACTTCTTACACACGTGTTTTGCTGTCTGTCACAAATTTTGTCTTTGACATATTCATCTTTAGCCCGAATTGAAGGATAGCGATGTAGAGTTCGGTGAGCATAGAATAGAGTGCTGTTACTACATATGAAAATATTACTAATAAGTCGTCGGAAAATTAAAGGTTTGTCCTCCGACCAATAAAAAGTGGTAAAGCTGTATTTTTCAATTGATTTTAAAAAGTAAGGAGGTTCTCAATTCGTCGGAATCCTTTTTTTTGTATGTTCACCGATTACTCGAAGAAGTCTGAATCGATTTAGAAAATTCTCATTCCCCATGATTCGATTTAAATTTTGTCGAAGTGAGTAAAGCGATTTTTAAAAAATCAACAAATAATTAATGATATTGAAGTCGGTAGTCTTAAAGACCTTTAGAAGCTCTTCAATTACTTCCTCCACGATGGCATTATTCCGGAGGCGTGTACCAGAAGTACGGTGCTCTTGTTCTTTACGAAAGGCGACAATAGTTTCTCCCGACGGATAGGACGTAAGATACCTATACATTGATAAAACAAAAGTCATGTGTAATGTACGTGTCACACCTGTGCCGGTAGTTGTTGGGAGCACTAAGCTCGAAGTTGTTGACGAGTACGTTTACCTGGGACAAATAGTCCGACTAGGT
>DWHP01008714.1:0-10457 GCA_018247895.1 Parnassius honrathi | reverse complement strand
ATATAATATGTTATCTTATAAAACAACTAAAAACATTTCAAATAGACCTTTTTAAATCAAATTTTGAAACCTTAGAAATAAATAAGAGAGTGTAATTAACAATTATATTTACGTTTTCGTACGTAATTAAATAATTGAGCAAATAGAATCTTCCTGTATTTTTTTATAAAATCACTTTTTTGATAACTTATTTGGTTCTTCTTATTGCCTATGAGATCTTATTACAAATAACTAAAATAAAAAAACTATCAACATAATTATTATAAAACGTATATCAATCGTTATTTAAGAAATATAATGTATTTTATTGTAGGTACATAAAAATTGTAACAATCTAATTATTAATTAAGCAACTAACGTAGTACCACAGTCTATAAATCCATATTTATTATAGTGTGGCAGTACTAAGTCAGGTAATTATTATTTTTACGTAGTTTTACATGTTATTGTTTCAGTCTTACGAGCATAAAGGTTTGTCTTATTACTAAAATATCAAAAAAAAGTATCAAAAGACCATGAACATGCCACTATGCCTCCTTATGGTCCTTTACTGACAAATTCTTCCAGAATATCTGTTTATGGATGGGAATTACGCTGGATATTTTTTCAATAATGTCAGTTTTTCTTGTAGAATCCATTCCTTTTATTAATTAATTCAGACCAAATTAGATGTGAAGTGACGCCGAAAGCAACAGCGCTACCTTTGCAGCATTTTACTGAGTTAGAGAACTCTATCGTGTCACATTTTAGTTTTAATTTGTTTGCTCTATTTTGTTTAATTACGCATGTATGTACTGCTTCTTATTTGTTAATGCGTAAGCAGTCTAAGACAGATGCAACTTACCTACTTAGGTAAAGCTTCTCGACTTGATTTACTTGTGATACCGTTAATGCTCAACTATACGAGCTAGGGCAATTTTTACTAAACACATCGTCTTGAAGAGATACAGGTCATTGCAGTGAAAACATCATGTAAATTTGTTAAGTCGTTGTCCTTTGATAGGTTTTTAAATTCGATAAAGCGATTGATTTGGTACCTGAAAGAATATGATGTGAAGAGGGCGGCCTCTACTGATTTGTCCAAAAGATTTAACTTCTCGTCGGCCTGTAGAAAAAAATAAAATATAATTTCATTGTGCCTGTAAAATACTCAGACTTAAAAATAGGCATAAATTTTTGTTCAGAATTTTTGAAAATAGCATTTTCTTCTTTTTATTACTAAGTACATAATATATACTCTTGGCCGCTCATAAACGTTCCAAATTATGAACCTCTTAAATAAAAAATATTTTCGGCGGTAAGTCACGTGCCAATCTTTTTCTATCACAAGTTGAAGTTCATCATTTGTAGCAATAATAGAATTAACGCAAAAAAAAATAGGGCGATCATTTTTTATAATTTAAGTCACTATCTGCAAGTTTGCACAGCTCGTCTTCAACATGTTTTTGGGTGGGAAGGGTTCATTTAACTACCGTAAAGCGCTATTAAGCAGAATTTGATCGTGGCCGTTTTTCTGTCCATGATGAAACTCACGAAGATCGACCATTATCTGCTATCATTGAGGAAAATGTGGCTACTACCAGGTGACTAATTAGAGATAATGAGGTGAGATTAGAAGATTTTTGGTTATTGGTATGAGACAAATTAAAAAAATCATCAACATTTCACAGTAGAAAACTTTGTTTTCGCTAGATTTCTTGTAAACCATCGTGTTTGATCTATGTTATGAACTCACTTCAGAACAAAAACGGGATCGAGTTGATTAGTGTAAAAAAAATTCTTAAAGTATCATTATGAACTTTCAAGTGCTGTGTATGATAGAAAACTTGGATATATTGTTACAATTCAGCAAGTAAACAACAAAATTGAGGCAAGCAAGAAGTGTAAGCAAAAAAATATATATTGCATTTTTTTTTTCGGGTACTGTCTGTACGATCTCACTTGAGGAACAATAGAAATTTATGCCGAGTGGTACACCATTTATTTATTTCCCCATTGTATTTGAAAAAGTGAGGGACAAATTACCAAAAGTTAAATAATGCACCATATTTATTAGAACAAATACAACTTTTTCATTTTTCTGTTTTTTGTGTATGTAATACAATGAGACCCACTGTCCACAGTAATCTGAACTTAAATTTTGAATAAAGGATTTATGCAAGGGCTTATTATCCACAAAAATGTTATCTATACACGTCGCACTAGGTCCAGCAATATGTGTCGGTTCTAAGAATAAATTAACAAGATTATACGATTTAAACAATGAACTAAACTTAATGGTAGCTACACACGGTCAATTAAAGTCATCAGTCGAACTGATATCAGTTCGAACGGATTTAAGCCAAAGAAGTTTCCACACACACGGTCATTTCAACTGATCATTCCAACTGATCAGTCTAAATTAGGACTGTGGTATTTTTTAAAATACCGTATTTTTGATATATATAAATAATTGTAAATAATTTCAATGCCAATGAACGGCGTTAAAGTTGGCATTAATGTTCCTTGAAAACTTTTAATATTTGTTAAAAATGGTTCTATAAAAACCCATTAGGTTTTCCTTCGCCTTTCTAATTCTTCGATAGTTGTATTTTTAACGTTTTCAAAAAAGAAAGAAAAAAGTCTAGAATTAATAAAATAATTATTTGATTTGTTTGATATTCAAATATGTTGAATTTTATAAATAATAAATTTATCGTATTGTATTAAGTTATGTAACACATAGTTGTACACTATATTTAGTTTTTTTATTTTTCTTGTGTTTTCTCCCCCTTTGGGGCATAATTTTTTTAGAAGTGTCACTCCTATAAATTAATAATAATAAAAATATAAAAATAGTACCGTCACTGAGATACTATACACACCTTTAAATTGCACCATCAGAAAGGTGAGATAACAGTCACCTGTCTTTGTGAGCCCTTTCAAACGAGTTCAAACACGATCGTCCTATCTAGTAGTGTCACTGAGATCCTATACCCACCTTCGGAGTCCACTATCAGCTAGGCGATATCATCATAGTCATCTAGGTCTTCATGAACCTTTTTGAAAATGAGTTGAAAAATAACACGATGATTCTACGTAGCATCACTAAAATCCTTCACCCATCTTCTGAGTCAATCATAAGGAAGATGACATCATCACAGTCACCTTAGTCTTTATCCTCCGTCAAACGAAATTCTCTAAATATATAAAATAACTAGCTTGCCAGGCAGACGTTGTTCTGCCCTTTTCGACGACAATTTGTCATGTCCTATTAAAAAACTTAAATTCGCACAAAAAAAATTGTGGGCAAAAAAACTCACATCACAGCTGCATCCTATCTCTCAAGTTGGGCCAACCTGCATACGGTGTGCAAATTTGATTAAGATCGGTTAAGTAGTTTAGGAGTTCATCGCGGACAAACAACGTGACACGTAATTTATATATATTAACAAAAAAATCTAAATAGCATAGGAATAATGTACGTTGCTACTAAGAAAGTAGGTATTTACCAGCAATTAAAACAAACTGAAGCCAGCGGATTACGGCGCGCCCGGAAAACTCTGTGGAGTGCCATCAGTAAAAAATTTCAACTTAAGATTTCGCACCCACGATCAGTTTTTAGATTTACGTCAGTTCGATTGAGCAGTTTGAACTGACAGTGCGACGGAAAAAATCCGTGGGTTGTCGTGAGTTGAAAATTTCAACTTAAGATTCCACACTCACGGTCAGTTTTTGGATGTACGTCAGTTCAACTGATCAGTTCAAACTAAAACTGTTAATATTTTTTAAAATATCGGATGTTCGATATATCCATGAATAAACTTATATGTAAAACTCCGATATTAATATATTTATAATGAACAATATACCGGAAATCCACTATTTGAAAAAATATCAACAGTTTTAGTTTGGACCGATCAGTTGGAATGATCAGATTAGCTGACAGTGTGTGGCGTCCATAATACTAATGGAAGAAGTTTCAAGGACATTTTCAGGGACATTTTTTACGTGGTAGAACCATGCTCCAGTTAAATTAATAGTATAAGTCGTAGCACGAGTAGGTCGGCTCGACCGGGGAAGGAACACGCTCTCACACCAGCGTAAAATAGTAGCTTAATGCTGCTGTGTTTCGTATGGTGAGTGTAGAGAACCGGAGACCCTTTTTACTGAAATCGAGGCATTCCATCTTAGTCCTCACGGGTTACAACGCATCTGCATTTTGATTCGCGATCGAGGATAGATGTAGATGTATATAGGCCACAGCAACCATACCATCAGGTTGACTGTGTGCCTGTTTGTCACCCTATCCTATAAAAAAATGGTTTATAAGCTCTGTATAGCAAAGAAATCAATTTGGAAAGTATATAACTGAATTTGACAGAATTCTACTGTTAACTGGCCATGTATAAATATCAACTACTATGTATTATGTACTCTCGTGGGTGTCATAAGAGGCGACAGAGGGAAACCAAAACGTGAGATGGGCAGCAGCATCTTTCTGATAATAACTCAAAATCAAAACCTGCTGTTGCCAACACGCTTGCTAACCGTGGCAACTATAGCTAAATTCCTATGAAGTATTCTATGGCGGAAGCCTATCTACAGCAGTGGACGATGCAGTATGGAATGTAGATGGAATGAATATAACAAAATTAGGATCGATTTTAATCCTCATAAAATTTTAAACACACTCATGTATTTGGAGACAGCTTACCTATATCATTACCCATAATCGATTTTTTGATCTACCATTAAACTATGTTTTTTAGAATGCGAAAGTTGTACAGTTCTTAAAACAAATACACATACTCACCACGCTTTGCTTGTGGATGTGGCTAGGTCAGGCTAAAATCCAATTGTCCAGGATTGTCTAGGATAGAATTTAGATAGATTTTCCACTATCAATTTTGTCGTCAGCTGGTGCTATATACAAGTAGAGTAAATTTTTCTATTTCTTTGTATTTTTACACTTGCTTTATTATATCTATAAAAATCAAAATAATAAGTAATGTGATGTTACGAGCTTGGGGTTCGAGACAATTAAAAACTGCCGAGTGAATTACCAAAATTGACACTAATTACAAATAAAAACCACACTAATAACAAAACACAATTGTACTACAGATCACTTCAGTAAGCAGTTGTATCGCTTCGAAGTATTCGCTTGTATCACCAACTCAATACTGACTCGGGTCTCGGTCTATGCTGGTCTTATATAGGGTCTCAGATAGTTCTAGAACCTTCTACTGTAGAAATGTCTAGAATGTTCGAGTACATACCGGACCTGACTGACTAGGTGTCGATAGTTCTAGAAAGTTCTTGTATGGAAATTTCTAGAAGGATCTTTACTCTGCTAGTACTACTACTCAATACTAGAAGTAGCCAGTGGTAATTATTGTCGCCATATACCAGACATTATTTGTAACCCGCAACAGTGGTGACAACTATGGTAAATTTATATACAATATACAGCGGACTTTTTAAAAGGCCGGCATACATTCAGCAGACTTAAAAAGACCGTAAAAGATGAATAAATATATTCTTACGTTATTTTTCAGTCGAGCGTCCTTAAAAAGCTTGGTCAACCTGTAATGACAAACCTGTATTACAACACTGTGAAGATGCTTCTAGAACGAGTCAGTTCAGTGATGATAGACCATGAATCTCTGCTCATACTAGTCGGATATGTGGAAGGGGCAGTTAAAGGCACAGACACCTCTATAGCAGAAGAGTGTGGTAAGTGTTAATTTAATTTTTGATATTATTTTCGTTCACTATGAAATTTGCCATGTGGTAGCTGTGTAAGATAATCTAACACCCTACTACCTTATATCTTCTCTTGGGTGTCGTAAAAGGCATAATATGGAAACTGAAACTGGAGATGGGATGCAGCAATCTCCTGGATGACAACATAATTATGGAAAAACCCACATAGTTACCAACCCACCAACAGACCTGCCAAGCGTCATAATTGGCTGTGTTTGGCAGAAAAAAGCGCTAGGAAGCTCTTGTAAGCAAAATGGCGAAAGTAAGTGGTAAGCGCTGTCAAATGGTAAATAGCTATTTTCCTCTAGGACACTAAGGTAGCTTTAACCGGGGAACCTAACCTAACTTAAATATATGTTTGTAAAGTATTCATATTAAAAACTTAACAATCGTGAATTTTTAATAAAATGTATAATATGTTTATTCATGTCATTATATTACTTAAAAGGGAATGAAAGTGAACGCAAGTAAGACGAAAGTGATGGTTTTTGAAAGAGAAGAAAGCAAAACGGTATGTGAAATAGGAATAGAAGGAGAGTTAATTGAGCAAGTGGATGAGTTCGTGTATTTGGGATGTGTATTTAGCTGGGATGGTAGATATGATAAGGATATAGAACGACGTGTAAATGCAGGGAATAGAGTGTATGAGGCACTACACTCTATTATTAAGAATCAAAATGTGTCAAAAAAGGTAATTGATAATGCTGTGTTAGTCCCTACTTTAATGTATGGTAGTGAAAGTTGGGTGTGGCAGAAGAAGCACGAAAGTAGAATAAATTCTGTAGAAATGCGGTCTTTAAGGAGTATGCTAGGGTTGAATCTGAATGACGGGGTAAGAAATTGTGTGATAAGAGAAAAATGTGGTATGTAAGATGACGTTGTAATCAGGCTTAAGAAAGGATTGCTTCGGTGATTTGGCCATGTTGAAAGAATTAATGAGGAAAAAGTGACAATGCAAATTTATATGGCATGTGAACGGCAGCGTCAGGAAGGGACGCCCTAGATGAAAGTTTATCGACCAAATTGGCGACATTTCGAAAATGGGCCACATTAGAAGTACCCTTAACCGACGAGCATGTATGGGTAGATATATTGATGTAAAGGAGGCAAGAGAGGTATGTCAGGATCATGCCAAATGGAAGTCCATAGTCTCTGCCTACCCCACTGGGTGACGGCGTGAGTTTCTGTATGTATGTATATTCAATTTTGAAAAAACTAAAAAACGTAACGTAATTAGCGAGAAGTTCCAGGGATGGCCTGTAGGGTTAACCGTATTTTTTAATATTATATGTAATATAAAACTCCTTCCATTAAGAAATACAAGTCACTTTTATAAAATGCAACTATAAAACTGATTCGCTTTAAGCAATAACAATAATTAAAGCTGCCTTTTTTGTTCCCGATCCCCTTCATACGCAAGCCAGACGTGAACGTTAAGCCCGAAACGCCTCAAGTCTTATACAATTATAACTTTTATGTATTTATTGTCGAAGTTCTGATGCGGGCACATCCCTCGGTACAACCGCTCATTGGAGCTTGAACTAGCCAACGCAGCGAATGCAATCTTCTTGGATTATATGAGAAAATTCTAGAAATAATTTCAGTTTTATTCCGCGGTATTTTCTTTATGATACTAATAATAAAAAGTTAAATTGCAATGAATGTATGTTTTTGTTAATATTTAATAGTGTTTTGTTCGTGAAGGAGCGGGAACTTTTTATATTGCTTGTTTTATACGAAAATTAGTGTCGTTTGCATTTGTTTAGTTTGAAGCGACAGTTCGGCTGTGAAACTCAATAGCACACAACCCACGACAAGTTTGAATCTGTCTTTTGACTATTATCGTGAAACACTCCTAACACATTACTCAGTGAATTAGGTTACGGGAGTATTGCCCACACGATACAAGAGAAAACCCCAGTGTGGCAATAAAAGTAGGAAATAAACAGTATTAGAAGTGTCAATAGTTTAATTTTTTAATCCTGATTTTTCGCCGTAATTTTTACCATCAATGCAGCTTAACATAAGTCTACTGATACCATAGAATACTATAATACATACATAATAGAACGGGGGAGTGGGCGGAGTTTGCGTAGCCACAAAAATGTCACTACCACGTCAATTCACACGTATAAATGTCAACACGAGACGTGTTTTGACGTTACAATCGTCTCCAAATTTCGCGTGCAGATTAATTAGAAAATGCCAAATTGCATCCTATTTACAAAAAATGTATTAAAATTTAAACGATTTTTTTAAATGATGGTCTTGAACGTTAATCAAAAGTCTAAAATGCGAAAATTTACTCAGTCTGTCAACACAGCGAATCGGATTTGACGACGCCAATCCTCGTACAAAATAAAGTTGACAGCCATTCTACTGTGTATTATAGTATTCTATGACTGATACGCTAGGCTAAAGAGTGCTGTAAAGCATGTTTCTAAACCTCCACTAGTCTCTTTTGTACAAGTGAGGGTAACAAATCATCTGTTGGTAAATGGTAAATGATGGCTTATATGGTGATAGAGCCATGCTGCAGTTATATCAGTAGTATAATTGTAAGCACGAAAGGTTCGGCTCAACTGAGGAAGGACCACGCTCTCATAGAATACCAGCGTAAAATAATAGCTTGATGTTGCCGTGCTTCGTATGGTAAGTGTGAGAACCGATGACCCTTTTTACTGGAAACAAGGCATTCCATCTTAGACCCGTGAGAACTAAGATGGAACGCATCTGCATTTTGATTCGTAATCGAGGTAGGTGTATATATAATATAAAGGTGCGGTATATCTTAAGCATTTACCAAGTTTGGTAGGCCTTCTCTTCTATATGTATGTATGTGTGTCTATTTCTTCACGCTGTGCAGCCTAAACGGCTTGTTTCATTTTAACATATAGGGTGTTGTTAAATTCGTCTTAGATGTGAAAGTGACATAGGGTATAATTTTTTTATCTGTAAACTGTTTTACGTATTCTGATTTTTTTAATTACTGTTTTTGTCTTTGGACTTATTTGCCTAAGAGTATGAGTGAGTAAATGTTACCTTTTTACCTATTTCTATTGCTAAATAACAGTTCCTGTATTATTAGTCCGCACTACGGCTACTGTCACTCTAGTACCATTAAACTACTATTTTTTTTATGCTTTATTAAACTCTAGTTACTCCTCACAACTTCGCCAGCGTCACTTGGGGGTTTAATATTTTTGTGCGGAACCCTAAGATTTTTACAAAATAAAAGTAGCCTAAGTTACTTGTTATAACATCAGCTATCGGTAAATCGAAGTCCCATCAAAATCGTTTCAGCTGTTTCGAAGATTAGCCGGAACAAACAGACAGACAGACAAAAGTTTTGAAAATTGTGTTTTTGTTACAAGTTACGTATATACTTTCATATGCATTTAGTAAAAATCTCATATTTTGATATTATAAATAGACACTTTAATTCCATATATTTATAGACATGTTATAATATATGTATGTTGTACATTAAGGGTGGTTTCATATAAATTTGCAGAAAAAATACCACCCCTAAGGAAGGCGAAATAGCCAATAAAGTTTTAATGTGTAACTATTCAGACGACAATAAGATTGTGACATTCCTTACTTCAATACAAAGAGTTGAAAAAACCTTTAAAAAGTAAATACGGATTTCAAAGAACTACCAAAAGGGAGATAATAAAACTACTTTTATGAATTTTATCGCCTTTAATTCCACGTATTTTTAATTCCCGACGTTTCGGGTACTTTGCATCATCCATTGTAACGGACATATGTAGTGTTCACGTAAATAAAAGAAATAATTAAGAATAATGTCATTTCATATTCTGTTCTCGTCATCTGGTCGAACCCGGATTCATAGCGTGTAAATACTGTTTTACCACGTGCGCGGCGGTAAAGAAAAATATCGTGAGGAAACCTGCATGAAAGATAAGAAAAAAACATTTTGAAGACATGTGAAATTCCCCAACACGCATTAGGGCAGCCAGGCGGACATTTCCTTGACCTAAACCCCCCTCAGAAATGAGAGGAGACCTGTGCTCAGCTGTGGCATACTTACTGTATCTTTTACTTTAACGTTCTGAAGATGGGACTACAAATCTTTTAAGAGAGTTCTTACTTTATATACTATAAGTTAACTCTAATTAAATTTTTAAGAACAAAACTTAAAATAATTAAAAATACTAGGCACAACAATTTAAAATATTATTGATTTTTTTAAATGAAAGCAAACTATATGGTTAAATGTATACGCTATGTTTCGTACGGTTAGTGAAGAGAACCGGAGAATCTTTATATTAGTACCAGTTCATCATATTCCATCATAGTCCGTAACGTATCGTGACCATGCATCTACGTTTTTTTACGTAATCGAGAATAGTTATAGATGTATAACGATCAAAGCTTACGACTGTCTGCCCTGTGTTTGTCGTAACAAACGTACCGGCACAGTTTAGATGTCGCACTGCTTTTGATAGACGGTTAAGTTCATAATATCTCTCTATAGTACTCTCTCTATAACAAACTTAACAAAATTCTAAAGTTCTATCCTTTTTCAAAACACGAGTGTAAAATTAGAGTTTGAGATTGATTGTTTTCGTTAGATTACATGTGTATGTCTGTGTCTGTGTCTCTCTCTCTGTGTGTGTGTGTGTGTGTGTGTGTGTGTGTGTGTGTGCGCGTGTGTGTGTGTGTGTGTGTGTGTGCGTGTG
>DWHP01008713.1:0-10457 GCA_018247895.1 Parnassius honrathi | reverse complement strand
AATTCATCCAAGCTTATGCTCATTCAGAAATCTGACTCAGTTAATTTTAACGGTTTTAAAATATATTTTCGAGGAAAGTTGTAATTGTAAACATGCCAAGAGGATTATCAGAAGTTCTACGAGCAAGAATTGTAACTCTGAGGGAAGAAGGATATTCCACGAGAGAAATAGCACGCAGAGTTGCTGTCTCCTAATCCTGTGTCGTGGCCACGTTGCACAGGTACCACGGCATGGATAATTTGGCTAAGTGATCTCGCCGTGGTTGCACAACTGTTCCGACTGCTGATGCTACTCAGAAAAGCTATATCAGATTGCTGGCAGCCCGTGACCCAACAATCAACGCCACTACAATAAAATCAGTAGTGCGGCCCGCCTCTAGACTCGAAGTTAGCACTCAGACCATTCGGAACGGCTTACACCAGGCTGGACTACGAGCACGGCGGTCTTGGCGAGCACTTCTCAATTCACAGCATTGGATAGGCTCCGGTAAAATGAGGAAGATAAGGAGGAAAAAATTTGGCAAAACTGTCTCTTCATTGACCAGTCGCGAGTCAGCACTCATCCAGATAACCAACGTGTTCGTGTCTGGAGAAGACCTGGAGACTGAAAGGAAAAAACTGCTACTGGAACCGTTCGGCAAGACGGGGAACAGGTCTCCATTTGGGGTGGAATTATGATTGAAGCTAGAACGCCTATGCCTGTATCGAGGCTCCATGACGGCAGATAGGTGCAAAATAGTCACTAGTGACGTAATTGTTGCCATTGCGAGTAAAAAATGGGCGCCAATTCTTGCGTGTTGATGATAATGTGCCCGCACATCGAGCTCAACGAGCCAATGTTGCTCTCCGAGAATACAACATCACAGGATTAGATTGGCCTTCCGAATCGCTTGACTTAAGCCTACTAGAGCACGCATGAGATGCTCTTAAGCAAGCCGTTTAGAACCCTCAGCCACCTCCCCAGTCAGTGCCAGAGTCAAGTTGCTGGATAACTTGATCCTCACCACGCCCAAGAAGATCTCTGCATGTGTTCGAGCCAGGGAAGGAGTTATATGGTATTAAATAAAAACCTACTAATTAATTGTGTAAGTTTAGGTTTAAAGAATTTATTATCTCAAAAAAGAACAAAAATTCACTTATATGAGACTTAAAAATAACATAATTGGTAAAAATAATGCATTTAAATACGGTGACTTATACGAATAAAGTTACATAAATATATCCAAATTAGGTTTAAAAAAGCACTGTCCTTAAATTAATGTTTTACAGTGCTTTTTTAATTTATCTTTAAATTTTGAAATCGCTTTTTCATGAAATACCTCATTCGGTAGGCTATCGTACAATATTGCTCCCTCAAACTGAATAGTTTTCGAACCATAAGTTTTAGTCCTAGCTTTTGGTAATTGCAGTTTATGTTTGTTTCGTGTACAGTGTTTATGTGATTTAGTTTTAAAACTAATATGGGTGTGTATGGAATCTAATAGAATTTTTCTGACTAGTATGTACGTTTTGTATTTGTATAATTGACTTATGGATAATGTATCAGTTTTTTTTATAGAGCTCTTTAGTAGGAAAGCGGTAGTCAAGTTGGAATAAAACTTTAAACAATTTGTTCTGGGATATTTGAAGACCCTTTATATTAGTTTTAGATGCACTTCCCCATATCTCTATTAAATATTCTGGTAATGACTTAGCTAGTGAATTGTAAATAATATTTCGAACTTTATAAGGTATACAACGTGTAGATCTGCGCAAAGCTCCTGTCAATGATGATATTTTTGACTGCAGGTAATCTAAATGAGCTCTCCATGTTAATTTAGAATCTAAAATGAGACCAAGATATTTTTCCGATTCTGACTTTTTAAGTTCTTGGTTATTTATTGTTAAGGAATCAAATTTACAAACGTTTTTGTTTTTCGCAGTAAAAACCATGTAAGAAGTTTTAGTTACGTTTATAGTGAGCAAATAATTTTTTAATTCAACATTATTAGTGTCTTGTTTTATATTTTTCCACAGCATATTGCGGTTTCTAATTCCGTTCAATATCTGTTTGTTTATCCAGTCGTCTTGGGGTAGATTTTGTATTTAATAGTTTTATGGTTCTCAATATTGTCTTTAATGAAACTTCCCAATTGATTGTAGTCGTAATCTATCATCTGAAGATTATTTTTAGCCATATCCTTGTAGAGATTATCATAATTTATTGCAGCATACTTAATTTTTTCCTGTGGTTCCTTTATATATTTTTTAAATTCACAGTAAATTTGTTCATGATCCAATAGAGGTGCGTCTATTATAGCCATATAGGTCAAGAATTGATGTAGAAGTTTCTGTTTCTCTGGTACAATATTGTACATTAATTTTATTAAGTATTTTAAATCCTGATTCTTGAAGTATATAGTTATATTTTTTGCTCCAACGGTCTTTATTTAATATATTTATATTAAAATCGCCAAAAACTATTGATCTTTTCCTTTGCTCCAACTGTGTAGAAAAAATTTCAAAAAAATTTTCAATATTAGTTGTTGGTGGTCGGTAAACTAGTCCAATAATTAAGCTGCATTTCTTTAAATAAATCCATAGGAAGTTGTTTTCATATACATATTTTTCTTCCGTAAGTGTGTAAGCTAAATCATTGTGCACGTATATTGATGTTCCCCCACCAATGCAGTCAGACCCATAGTTATATTTGTGTGAATAGTCTGGGATTTTTAACGTATTTGCGTCGCTTTCTGATTTAATCCAAGTCTCTGTCAGTAATATTAAATGTATAGTATGCTTAAAGGATTTAATAATACATCTTAGTTATGCACCGTTTTCGGTCTATTAAAAGGAGCAGTCTCTTTACTTTAAGTCTTATCTCTCCAAAAAAATGCCGCTGATGATAGAAGATTACACAAAGCTGTACGAGTAACAAGAACGTGAAGTACTGACAGATTGCATAGTAGTGAATAACCAAGCATCTAAACTGTATGGACGGTATTGAAAATTATTTCCAACTTGGCGACTGAAATCAATCTGATTAACCCCTCGGAGCATTCCTTGTTGAGGTAAATGCGATAAAATGTCAAGAGATGCAACGTATCTTACGCTAAACGCCAGTGAATCGAGTTGATCAGATAAACTAGGTATTCGACGATTCGGGCTATTCTTCGTTGAATGCAGTCAAGTGCAAGGAGCTAGTACTTGGATTCTCCACCCGAGAGATGAGATTAGTATTCCATGTAAGATCGAACTTGCGCCTTGTAAAGTTACGAGGGGTATGCCGGCATGAAGAAATGTCATTTATACATTATTTATTCAGTCATTATAGGTAGCAGGCCTCGAATAATATCTATTTGATAGTAATAATAATTCTAGTAAGTAAGGTATCATTACATAATTCATTGCTAGTGGATAATTTCTAGTGGATCTTTATTCATTATGAGCGATGAAATACGTACGTCGTTAGACACGTACCAAAGTTTTAAATGAAAATAATTTTACGGATTTTACCGAGTTTAATTTTTGCTTCTAACTCCATTATGAATTGTATTTTAGTGTTTGTGGTTCTAAAATTTTTTTTAGTTTAGTGTTTATGGTTCTAAAATTTTAGGCCACTTTAACTCAAAACCGGCCATGGTCGAGCGTGTGCCTGCTGCACTAACCTACGTTAGAGGAGTCAGAGAAAAGATTGACACATCTTGAAGCGAGCTTTCATTAAAACCAACTACAATCCACCGAAGAATATTAGTAAATTTTTACCATCCGTCAAGTGTAATATTCCTCTACAAGATGCGGGAGGGTAGAAGTTGGACTGTGATTGTAGTCTTTCTTACATAGAACAAACGAAAAGATCTATAATAACGCCCGTAAAAGAACATATAACTGACGTCAGCAATCTGTAAATACGTTCAAGATCGTCCTCGCCAATACATAAGATCCGATAGACCACAAAAGAACACCAATTCTTACAAAGGATGATTCGCAAGACTATTGAAATTAAAAAACATCCTAATTTCAAAAGAGAAGACGGATGGGTGCTGTCATCTCCTTGAGATTTCGAAATTCAAGATACAGTAAGCTCATTGGGAGCAGCACTGCGTAGATCGGAACAAAAATTTATATTCTAAAACTGAAGTTGAAGAAGAGAAAAGAAGAAACTGGAGGCTAACTAAGACACCGGAACGTCAAATACCTCGGTCCCCCCGTGACCTTGGGTACTGTACCCGAAACGTTGGGAATTAAAAAGTAAAAATTGAAAGTAAAAAAAAATCCGAATAATAATAGGGTAAAAATTTGACAAATGGGTAACTCACAAACCTATCCACCTAACCATGGAAATGTTTTCACATAAATGCTAACTACCTAGTCATTCGTTTCTTCCAAGGAAGTATATTTAAAACAAACTTGCAATCAAACTAATCAACCCAAGGAAAAGACTTAATATTCTGCAATATTTCTTGGCGTATAACGCATGGGTACTTATAAATTAGCTTCTGCGAACGTGTGAAAAGGTGCGTGAAAACGAAGTAAGTATTAACGAACACAGTTCTAGCTCTTCGCGAGAAACCATTCATTTTGATGCATCCTCGTACATACTATAGTATACTAATAACTTGTTATGTACATTGGCATAAAAATAGATTTTAAATTACGTATGATCGATTCAATCTTTGACTGACTATTACATTTTATCATGAGCAGAAGGTACCAAAACGTATTTTATCAAAAATTAAATAGCACAAGCTTTTTTTTATTGTTGCTTCTTTGGTCAAAGCAACTTCATTTCAAAACTGAGTAGGAGAGCAACAACGCGGTGGATGAAAACTTGTCTATGCACAATTGTTGAAACTAATTACTTAGCTATATTATTACCCAGATCTGCTTAAGAATGAACAAGGAAAAGATAATCCTCCAGACCGAAGCGCGGTCACGGCTTTTAATTGCATGATAGCCTGTTAATCGATAATACTGTCGAAAGACTCTCACCTTAAATGCTGTTGGTCGTTCATGGTTTTAGATTTTCAGATCTATTCTTATTTATTATAATTTTATTCCAACAAGGCATCATCTTACAGCGTGAGATGTGGTCAATGGTGATTGATTATTTTATATAGATGTAAAGGTGACAAATGAACACACCGTCAACCTGATATTAAGTGAAAGACATGGCCAATAAATGAAAAAGAATAGATAGAATGCCTAGATACAGTCTAGTAAATTACCTAGAGAACTGGAGACCCCTTTTACAGGAAACAAGGCATTCGTCTTAGCCCTCAGGGGTGACAACGCATTTGCATTTGATAGATGTAAATGCCTACGAATTGCAGCATCCACTTACCATCAGATGGACTTTGTACTCGTTTGTCACCGTTATTCTATGAAAAATCTCCGGTTCTCGGCACAATACGAAACATAACAGCATTATGCTTCTGTGTTATGCTGGTAATCTAAGCTGTGTGAGCATATTCCTGATTCTCTTATCCAACTATGCTACGCTATATTCACAGTTCATATTTAAAACTAAAAACGGCATCAAATTTTCAACCGCGAAAATTGTACAAATGATATCATCTATTATTATTCATTACAAGCATAATAAGAATCAATGTAATACTTAAGAATTATTTCCTTAGACCTATAACCCTCGAGTCTTACATCACGTCGAGACGAGACGTTCAATAAATAAATATAGCACTAAACAAACTATTATTAATTAGTATATTTATTAACACATATGCGCGGAATTCACAGTGGCGACTAAGTACACTCCGGCGAGCATTCGGCATAATGAGCCCTTGTGTTTGACTTGCCGGTGAGCTCAATTCGCCATGAGAACTAACACACAGGCACTTGAATATAGACATTTACTTTCGAATGGTTGCTAAAGATTTTTCATTAAATCATTCGTATTCAGAATGTTGAGACTCTCGACCTAACAAGTTCACTGATATCTCACTTGACATATTTCCAAGCTAGATACTTGTGAAAACTTTTTCTGTGTTATTCCCATCAAAACACTAGAATGCATTTCTCTTATAGTTTAAACGCTTGCACAATTTTTTTATAAAAGTTAGAATGATTAACGAGCACACAATCCAATAATTGGTAAGTAGATGCTGTGGCCCATAGACACATACGTCTTTACCCAATTCAGAAAAAATGCAGTTAAGTTGTCGTCGCCTAGAATTAAGATGGAATCGTTCCTGACCTTACGGACCATATCCATAGTACGCTGGTATTTTATGCTAGTATTAGACTGAGTTCGGTTCTTCCACGAGTTCTTTCCGACATTTGCCTTGTTCGAGCTAAAATGTTGATAGTCGAAACAGAATATGTTGTGTTTCGACTATCAAAGATTTTAGTTTCGTATGCATAATTGATATTTTAAAAATTCTCAGTTTGCCAAAGGCTTATTTCTGAATTTTTTTCAGTACTTATTACGTTGTAAGCTTCATGAGCGTCGTACAGACATCACTCAAACTGCTAATGTACTACTTATTCAGTTACTGGGAGAATACCTTTGTAAAATAATGGCAATTTATATATGGTAGAGCCATGCGGCAGATATATTATAGATGTAGCACAAATGTTCGGCTCAACCGAGGAAGCACAACTACCTCTCAAAATACCAACATAAAGTAGCAGGTTTATGCTGCTGTGTTTCGTATAATCTTTTTTATAGAATAAGGGTGACAAACGAGCACACAGTCCACTTTTTTTATAGGATAGGGTGACAAACGAGCACACAGTCCACCTGATGGTAAGTGGTTGCTGTGGCCCATAGGCTATCTACATCTATCTTCAACTAAGAATTAAAACGCAGATGCGTTGTCACCCGTGAGGACTAAGATGGAATGCCTCGTTTCCAGTAAAAAGGGTCTCCGGTTCTCTACACTCACCATACGAAACAGCAGCATAAAGCTACATTTGACACTGATATTCTGTGAGAGCGTGGTCCTTCCTCGGTCGAGCCGACCCACCCATGCTACAATTATACTATAATATAACCGCAGCATGGCTCTACTACGTTAAAAGTGAGTTACGGTTAAGTTCCCTTAATCCTCCATTTAAGGGAGAGGGGTCGAAGGAGAAAGAGAGGAGCCGACGAAGAACAGGAAAAATAGCTTATAGAATACAATAGATTATTTTATCCAACACTGTTAAAGTAATGCTTATTGAAAGTCATATTTATTTTTTAACACGGCTGTAGAAAAAAACTCTGAAGAACTAGCAAAAAACCCATCGGCTCTCTTTAATTTAGTACAATTTAATCATACATTAAAAAAGCATAGTAACGATCCCCTCATTACCAGCGTTTTTTTATAGAATTAAGTTGAAAAGTGAGGACACAGTCCATCGATGGTAAGTGGATGCTGTTGCTCATAGTCATCAACATTTAGTCTCGATTAAACATCAAAATGTAGATACATTATCCCCCGTGAAGATTTAAGTGGAATGCCTCATTCCGGTAAAAAGGGTCTCCGGTTCTCTACACTCACCATACGCAACACAGCAGCATTAAGATGCTATTTGACGTTGGTACTCTGTGAGAGCGTGGGCCAGACTCCGGTCGAGCCGACCCATTTGTGCTACATCTAATATAGCTGCAGCGTGGCTGTACCACGTATTAAAATTGTTATCAGTCGTGATCTATTATTGTATTATTGTTTTATATATATTATTGTTTACTAGAAATCCTATGACAGATTTTAAAGAAGAAGTTGGTCAGTAACTCAAACTCAAACTGAAACATTTATTGCTAAACCATAATGTACATAAGATGTCATAAAATAATGTTCTGGGCTCTGTTGAGCACTCAATAAGGGTCTAGGAGAGAGGAAGCGTATTTAACTAATTATAAGAATGTCATGTGGTTTATTGAAATACTATTCAATTTAAATAAGCAATTATTTTGTATAACCTATATATTTATGTATTATCTAAAAATATTCATTACTGTTCACACGTGCTCGGCGGTGAAGGAAAACATCCTGAAGAAACCTGCATGTCTGAGGAATAAGAAAAAAAATATTTCGAAGACATGTGAAGTTCACCAACACGCATTGGGGGCAGCGCGGCGGACACTTCCTTGCCCTAAAACCCTCTCAGAAATGAGGGGAGGCCTGTGCCCAGCAGTGCGCCAGTATATACTTACTGTAACTTTACTTTTGACTTTACTATTCATTACTGTTATAGTACCTAACATTTATTAGTTAGGAACTCTTATTTTTTTCGTAAATATGATGTCATTATTTTCATTTTTAATATGTCAGGTAGTTTATTACATAACCGTATGGGATAACTAAATGTACTAGAAGTGTATAGTTTTAATTGGGAAGTTGGCAATACTAGTTTATTTTTATGTTGTAGCGTGTATTTGCATGGCAAATCTTCACGTTTTGTATAAAATTGCTTATTCTTTCCAACAATTTTACACATTTATCAATATATACAAACTGGGTAAGGTTAATATTTTATATTTAAGAAAGAACGATCCGCAACTATTATTCTGATTTATATTTGCTATAATCCGGATTAATTTCTTTTGGAGGGTGAAAAGGGAGGCTGCATCTGTGCTGTTGCCCCACATAATGACGGGCGCATACGCATAGTAGTTTGTTGTCGCCGTTTCCATGTTGGTAGTTTTTTTTTTTAATTTCGCGTAATGCATATGGGAAGCCCGAAAGTTTAGACCTCACTCTATGGACATGCGCTTTCCAATTCAAGTGAGTGTCTATATAATATATACCGAGTAATTTAAACACAGACTGCCTCGTTGGTCCAGTCGTTGTACTAGAGCGACAGCTGATTATGAGGT
This sequence comes from Parnassius honrathi, assembly GCA_018247895.1. Taxonomy (NCBI): domain Eukaryota; kingdom Metazoa; phylum Arthropoda; class Insecta; order Lepidoptera; family Papilionidae; genus Parnassius; species Parnassius honrathi. The sequence goes on along the minus strand of DWHP01008713.1, from coordinate 1,655 downwards.
CCTGGGTTTGAATCCCGGATCGGGCCCAAAGACCAATTATTGAGTTTTTTTGTCAAGAAATTCTCAGTAGCTGCCCGGAGTCAGGAAGTTGGCTGTGTCTCACCCCCGTACCTCGGAAAACACATAAAGCCGTTGGTCCTGCGCCTGATCTTTCTCCGGTCGTGTCGGTTTACCGTCCCATCGGATTATGAGAGTGAGGGAATTGAGAGTAGATCTGTGCTTGCGTGTACACTTGGACACTATAATCTTGTCCTGCGCCGATGGTTAACCTCCGTTGAGACTGGCCGCCGTGACCTAAAAATTTGGTCTGGAAGACATTATTATTAATTTAAATACAGAAGTTTTTAATGGCATAAAAGGTTAATACTTTAGTTTTAGAAAAATTTATTTTTAGATTATGATCATTTAACCAGTCCGAAGTTTTGGCAATGAGTAAATCGAGTTTTTCATAGATATCAGCGTCGTTGTAGCACAAAGTTAATAAGGTTATATCATCGGCAAACAAGACAGACGTTTCGTCTGTAGCTTTGGGAAGGTCATTTATGTAAATCAAAAATAAAAGACAACCAACGACATTTCCTTGAAAAAGGGACGTAACTTTTAAACTCTCGAGGCTCTGCATATTTTTTCAGTATTTCTTTGTTATAACAGACAAAAAATAATTTGCTCTTTGAAGTCATATAACCGGTATTACTAGGTCTTGCCTGCTCGTAAATAAATAAACTATTCATCACTAGTTTTAATAAAACTATTTTCGTTTTTGTTTACCTACAATAATTCAAATTTTCGAAAATCTATTTGTATATATGTCTCAGAGTAATTATTATATAGAGAGAGTGCTAAAATAAGAACAAAATTCTTATAGCTGAACTCTTTATACGTTTATCATAGTACAAAATAAGACAGCTACGTATATTACTCTCATCTTCTTTCATTTACAAGATAGAAGATTAGCGAAATAAAAAAAGTCGATAAATTCTCTATGACTTAGTTTAATTAAGGATTTTTATTAATCCGGTTCGTAATCCTTATTTCTTTCAACGAAAGTTTATAGAAGCTTCATCTGACATCTTACAAAACGTAGTTGGTTGATGCAGAATATATAGTATGAAACTATCTTTGTATAATTTAAAATATATCGCGAATAGTTCATTATGAAATCTACTTCAATTCAGCCGATATATTTCTGCCAAATTAGCCTTAGACTTAGTATGGGTTTCACGAGGAATAATAACTGTGTTTGTTTAATCGACAGTTTGTGTCACAGGACGTACACGGACGGCACCGCTACGACAGTTTTGTTTATAGAATAAGGGTTCCAAACGAGCACACAGTCCACATGATGGTAAATCAGGTGGACCGTGTGACCATCAACTCCCGAAAAATTGACGTATCGAGACCAGGTTTCTTTTATTACCTTAGAACTACATCAACTGGTTCCCGTTTTTATATCAATAGCCTAGTACGCGTAGTTTGTTAATAAAATTATTTTCAATTTTTGTAACGTTTAGCTACGCTAGTCATGTGTTTACTGCTATTAAAAATTTAAAGGCGCTTTCATATTTTTTAACCATTTATTACGTGGTAGAGCCACGCTGCAGTTATATTAAAAATATAGTTGTAGCACGAATGGGTCGGCTCGACCGGGGAGGGAC
>DWHP01008712.1:0-10458 GCA_018247895.1 Parnassius honrathi | reverse complement strand
ATGTATGTATGTGTGTGTGTGTGTGTGTGTGTGTGTGTGTGTGTGTGTGTGTGTATATAAGGCATTTATTTTATATAAATTATGTGTACTTACATTTGTACGATTTACATACGATTACTCTGGTTTATTCAAACTTCGTTAGTCGTTACCTTTATTTAGTTTATTTTTGCTCCACTATCTCCCAGATGTTTATCTTAGCCTAATGGTTGACTGGGAGAGAGAGAATGTGCATGTACGATTTTATTTTTTGTGCACAAAAGTTTAAAAAAATAAATATTCAAAAGTAAAGTATATAGTATATTTTACATTTAAATATATCTATACTACTAGTCACTATAAAACCGAAATAGTAGCCTTTCTAAGCTTAATCTTACCGCAAGTTCAAAATATTTCGAAGATATATTTTTTTACTTCTCTGCCATACAGGTTTTCTTACGATGTTTTCCTTCGTCGCTATGCAAGTGATAAATCATCACTAAAAATTGTATTAAATACATTCATTGGTACCGGCAAAATTTGAAGCGGGTGCATAGTCCATAGCTTACCAACGATCACGTAAATGTTTACTTAAAAAAAATCATCTTACTGCCACTACTGATCCTCCTGTCAAGCGTGGCGTATATTGCAAATACTTCCTGCTATGTTACAGGCTAATCGCCAGAAGTGGACTAAATACGGAATGACGAGGAGGTTGAGGATGTCCTAAGTTTTTTCTTGGAATCATTAATAATTAAACATACCAAATGACTTTATTTCTCTACAAGGCTACGAGTACAAGTTATTTAAACAATCTAATATCCAGATTACTACCTAATGAAATATAAGCTAGTGAAATATTTACACTTGAACAAATAAAAGTCCTCTTGCTATCCAATCAATTGTATCAACGAACACTTCGCCTTTACCTACTTTGTTTGAATAACATCGGCTATATGGTAAAGTGTATTCGAGCCGCTAATGAACGTTGCAACATAGGTCGCTGAAAGGCGCGCATTCTTGCTAAAGCCAATTGTAAGAGTACCTTCGAATTTATTTATTTTATCGCTTTTATGTATATATAATATATAAAAGCGCTACTTTTAGATAATATTACGCTTCCGCCTTACATTAAGTGATCTTCTATAAGCAGTGTTTAGTTTTTTAGTTTACAGTAGTTTACAGATAACATCAAATATAAAAATGAAAGAAAAAACGTCTCTAACTTCTTCCTGAACATACAGGCCTACCCCACACTACATGTTGCCACAAATGCGTAGATACTTAAAGCACACAATCCACCTGATGATAGGTGCATTTTAATAGCAAGAATGAAAATGTAGATGTGTTGTCACCCCGAGGACTACGACGGTGATCAGTATGAACGGTTTCAAGTCCTTTACACTTACCATACGAAAATTCTGTTGTCTCATTCTGGTATTCTATGAGAGTCCTCCCCCGTATTGCCCCATTCTAGCAGCGTGACAGATTCTTCCCAGGTCCAAAACTATCTATAAAATGAACCCTGTGCCCGGTAGTAGGAATTGCTTACTGCTAGTTGCTTTTACATTATTTCCGTCCGATCTGCGTCCAACGACTTACCATTATTGCATGCTTGCATCAAGTCATCACCTTACTTACTTGTTGTTTTCTTTTATGTTGTTTTTTTTTAAGTTCAGTGTTATTCATAAACAGCGCAATCAAAAGATATGAAAAGACTTACTTATTTATTCTCGTTTTTAACAGCCCTTCAAAACGTAAATAGAAATCGGGTAACCAGAAGATATATTAGAACTTCGACCAAGTCGTAAGATACGGTGCAGTGTCCACACTATGACTGTACAGTGCGGGTGGTCCTTTCCCTAACCGCCGGTACCCTATTTGGGCACTCCTGATACAGTAAACTATTCACGCCGTGACGAGTTCCTTTCCCGCTCAGAGTTCGTGACTCTTCGCCATAAGTAGTGCGTGTGAAACGCCTTCGAACGTTTAGTTTTTAATTAACCTCTTAAGGCGTGATTTTTTAGGACACAGTGTACTTAACAGTGTTAAAAAACGGGTGATAAGAATTTTCTAAAATGTTTTTATTAATACGGAGTTCTATACAAACCTCTTCTTTATCTTTTGCATTAGATCAGATTCCATCAGTGGGAGCCGTAGTAGCTCAATTGGTTAGCGCTCGCTGTAAATTTTAAAGTATACGTGCAAGCAAAAAATGAAATTGTTAATCGCAATTTTAAGTGCTAATTTACCACGTGCTCAGCGGTGAAAAAAACATCGTGAGGAAACCTGAATGTCTGAGAAATAAGAAAAAAAATTCTTTGAAAACATGTTATAAAAGTTCACCAACACGCGGCGGACACGTCCTTGCCCTTAATCCCTCTCAGAAGTGAGGGGAGGCTCGTGTTCAGCCGTGGGACATATAAAAGATGTAACTTTAACTTTATATTTCTTATGTTTCTACATAATTTTGTAATCCTAGTTTGTCGAGCAAGCGTTTAGAAATGTAGCGTGCACTACTAATTTATTGCACTCCATTGTGTTCAAAACTCGTAAATCAACACGGAACGCCCATGAAATATTACTCGTTTAGCTGTTCATACATTCTGCACGGTGCTAGTGAGTCAGGTCTCCATAATAGCCAGTACGGGATGCAATTCCGTTGAAGTTGTATCAGTGGAGTGACCGTCACTAGTTATGGTAGTAAATGTGCTTATTTATAATATGTGTGTTTATATAATATAATACATTCGCCATATACTGTGGGAAACAGATCTAATTAAATATGAGCTGCGACCCTAACGGTAATGACTTGAACAGCCGCTACTGTTTTTGTTTTGTTATGATATTTGATATCGTTTATTAAATGACTAGTGTTTGTGTATGTACAGAGGAAACATAGTACGAACATTGGGCTTTGTTATAATGTGTGATTTATGTTTTATGATTCATAGAAAGCAAACAGCCGCAACAGCAAGTTTTCCGTGTTAGTTTTTTGTTCTAAGTTTTCTAAATGAAATAAGTCAAAGTGATTCTTTAGTAGTACTTTTAGTAGTAGATTTAGTAGTAGTAGTAGATTTTTAAGTTACAAATTTATTCACATACCTAATTGTAATCATTTAAATATTCCATGTAGAGGCAGTGTTAGATAATCCACTACCCCATATCATCCTATGGAGGTCGTAAGAGATGACAAAGGAAAATTTATATCATCTTAATAATATTAACAAAAAACTTGCTTTAAACGTGACAGAGCCATAGTGCAGCTATATTATGGTTGTAGCATAAATGGGTCGGCTTGACCTGGGAAGGAACCCACAGAATACCAGCGTAAAATAGTAGGTAATGCTGCTGTGTTTCGTAAGGCGAGTATAGAGAACCGGAGGCCCGTTTTACTGGAATCGAGGCATTCCATCTTAGTCCTCACGGGTGACAACACATCACCCTTTTGCCACAGAATCCACTTACCATCAGGTAGACTGTACGCTCGTTTGTCAACCTTATCCTATAAAAAAAACTTTCCAAGCGTACAACTCAAAAAATGTAAAACTGCGGTTTAAACCCGCTTGCCAAACGTGGTAACCATGGCAAGTACCCCCTATATAGCCTATGGAGTAGGCCTATATTTAACAGTGGACTTGTGATGAGCTGTAGTGTGTGTAGTATGTGCGTATGTAACGTCAAATACTTGAAGAATTACAATTCAATCATACACAAAACACAGTAATAACAACAAAAAACTTTAAGTGGCCCTAATCTTTTCATTTATGTTATCCAATTTTTTAATAATAGAGTGCCAATGAAGCACGCAATTTACATAATATTAAGTGCCTACAATAGCCCATGTACACTTGCAGAATTTTTTAAACAAAGAAGGCCTTAAAAATGTATTGTCAGTTATCTTCCCTAAATAACTGAAATTCATTACGGTACGGACTTTCTAACCATCCTGACCGGAACACAGCAGTAGATGCACTGCGGTCTGGCAGCGGGTTAAACATACCGAATCTTAGGCAGGAAAGTAGCTCCATATAAGGTACGTGAGGGTATTATATGGTCACCTTAAGCTTTGCCGCCCTATAAAACCAAAACTAGGAAGAAGACAGAGACAAAAACACGAAGTCGTATATTATAATTAATATACAAATTAAGAAAGAAATAACAAACAAGCTTTAGCAATAATTAGTAACACTTCGACAAATCAACTAAAAAAAATTAACTACAGTACACAATACTAAAATTGACTAAAATATTTACTAATATAATGTCAACTCTCAAAATGGCGTGGATAAAGCAGCGCCCTTTTGACCCTTTATTATTTGATTGACCGATGAAGAGCTATCGTATCACAGAGCCATCTATGCAAACAAGGCTGTAGTTTTTGAGTTGTAACAAAGTGACCATAATAACCGGATGACCATATTACCCTCATCACCTACGTACATAGTACATGATAAAATTGAGTTGAGTTTTATCGTAATTCTCTGCAGTCAATATAATCTTAATTGATGATACTGCAACCAATTAATGAGCAAGACCCTGTTTCAACTTCACTGATCACCATCGATCAATCTTCCATACTGAAATCAGCCGTCCAGACGGTGATATAAAGATTTCATTGCATTTAACATTCATTTATCGTCTTGTTGCATATTGTTTTACAGTTCGCTCCACGTCGCCGTCGCACCATAGAGTTGTTACAGGAATGTCATTGTTCAAAGCTGGTGTAGTCACCATTTAGGGTGTTACCGTATTGGTCGACTTTGCCATTGTGAATTGCTTTTTTATTTAGGGTGGAAATATATCACCTTTTTCCTAAGTATCAACTTCACCTGTACACGAGACATCCTGCAATTTTGACTGGGTGACGACGGAAAGCCATCTAAAATCGCAGAGCACCAATTTCACAGATTCTTGATATGGAGCAGCGTGGGCATACCAAACTATTTCTCTGTTCTATCTATCTATCTATCTCTAAATTATCTCGCCTGTCACGTGAGATGAGTATATGCAAATCTTTATTTAGACATGATAGTTTCACGAAATGGTGGTTTAAGAAAGGTTTTTGAAGAAAACTAAACTCTTAATGAAAAGTTAAAACTGACGTCAAAGTAAAAAATAAAAAGATTAAAATAATTTCTACTTAATAACTTTTGAATTTGGGGCATTATTTCTTCGATGCACCATGTTTTGGAACCGATTATAATTTAGTTTTTTTAACCTTTTTGATTGGATTAATTAATTTTACTAGCTCACAGTAACAACTTAGATTTTCATCTTCATAGTTAAAATAACAACACCTTTCCCTATTTTTTAAATGGGACCCCTCTTGAGGTATAGCTTATTTAATAAAAAAAGGAATATTTAAATCGGTGCACAAACAAAAATTATAGAATATGGTGCCACCGCCTTTTTTGAACACGGATAAAAATGAAGAGTATTTTAATGTAAAAACCTGTTGTCCTTCTGTAGTAATATAAGGTTCACACTGAGGTTGAAATTTAGCCATGGCAGACAAAATGAACTAATTTGTTATTTTACTTTCTACGTGTGTGTGGAATTATAGCATTTTAAAAATAAATACTTCGCTCATATTTTTTAACTTTAACCCAATTTAAACACTATGACAATTTTATTATTACACTCAACAGGTGTCAACATAATTATACCGTAAGCTTTAGCACAAGATAATAGAGGCACAAACTTCCTTCGTTCTTACCCTTATACGCCTACAAAATCCCATGCGATAATCAGAATTAATACAAGTCTTAATGTTTTTAGTGTTCAAAAATGACATTGCGACTATATTTTAAGGACAAATTTAAGTGTCTATGGACTGCAGTATCCAGTTATCATCAGGTGAACTGTGTGCCTGTTTGTCACGCTTATTATATAAACACGGTGTGAAAATCGATACGTACGTTAACAACATAAATATCCCCTGAGCTACTTTCTTTTGCTTACTATAAGATAGTGCTTAAACACAATCACACCTGGTGGTAGGTGCTGATAAAACCCTATATGGCTACATATTAATTATACTTAAAAAAATCGTCGAGAATACATTAACAAGTTTATTTATACAAAATTTACATATTTTTATTATTTTATAATTGAATAGATAAATGTTGCATCTCTTGAACGAACTTCATATGTTTTTTCTCACGCGCAGTAACTATAATTTTGTATGCGCGCTGCGTTCATAGTGCATTAAAGTGGCAAGTTCGTGCTTGGCTTTCCGAGGTTTGCTTCCCAACAAGCAATTATGCTATAGTTGTGAGGGTTTAAATCTTACATTTATGTACAAAACTTTGTAGTCTACGTATGTTTTGTTATTTAGTATTTTACGAGTCAGCCACACTACCCATTTGTCGTTGTCAAAATTAATGAGGTTATTGCGTTTCATCCGAAAGAATAAACAAATATCATACAAATAATTAAGAAGCAAAAAAAAAATGTAAAATAGACCGAAAATAGTTTTCATATAATAACTTTTGAAGGACGAATTCAAAAGCTAAAATGTGGAACATTATTTTTTATTTAAAGATTTTTAAGTCAGTTTTACTTTTTTTAAATAGTTTAATTATATTACTCCATCGAATGGACAAATAAATATTACAAGTTCAAGGTAAGAACTAAAATTTCGTTTATATTTTACATCGTTACATCAAAAGAAAGACTTCATACACTTTTTTTCCACCGTTCGGGGTTAAATTTTTATGCGGTATAACCTAGTTAATAAAAGAATAATCATTTAAATTGGTTCACCCTTTCCGAGAATTCAGTGAATATGCTCAAAAACATACGCGTCAGTAACTTCGCGTTTTGGAAACTTAAACTAAAATAAAAAGTTATCTTAATCAGCTTTGAATTTTACTAAACTAAGATATTGATCAAAACTTATTTTACAAATTTATTGTAAAATAAGTTTAATTTGTGTTCAATTTTATCATTAACGTGTAAAAATTTGTCACATAGATGAAGGACCAAGGTCGCTGAATACTCGAAACGTCGGAAATTTAAAACGAAATGAAACATATTTGCGTAAACAAAAAAAAAATCATTGGTGTTTACGAAAAAGAAAAAAAAAGATTGTAGAAGTATCGATTAGATATTTTCAGAAAAATTTCTTTATCGTTTTATTTGCAACGTTAACGTATTAAAATTAATTGTAGAAAAATATACAAAATCGATCAAACACAGCATCTATATATATGTAATAAAACAAAAAAAACAGAGCTGATCTTCGATCAATTATATGAGCAGATGCATGGCCATTATAACAACTGCGTGTTTTAACCTTGTGTTATACTGATTTTGTCAACGTTTATTATTTGTACAGTAATGTTCGGCACATAATGTAAACAAAATGATGAAGCATGTTTTATTACGACTTTACTTAGTTGTTATCACTGTATAACTGCAAACTTGGACTTAAATTAAATTTTAAATAGCTTCGAGAATATTGTATTTAATCCCAATTGAATGGCACTTACGGAAATACGATATTTCTTAAATAAAATATATTATTAAAAATTAAGAAGTTTCTTACATTTTAATCTGTTTAATTCCCTTTTTTAAAATGAAATTTCTTGTATAAAGTTTTATTAACAATAACTACATAAGCGTATCAACCGATGAAAATGGATGGACAGCGATCGCATCGGCTCGATGTTTAGAATGCTCGTCATTCACGAAGCGCCCTCACTCACTGGAAACGCGATTGTAATCTGATTCCAATTAACATTGCCTCCAACACAATTCACAATCAATACGCTGTTATAAATAAAAATAAACATCGAAAGCGACGAGAAATATAATTTGAAAAGATCAGCTGCGGTGTGAATAAGAAATAAACGCATTATCAACATTTGAATAAAATTATGATGACACCTGTCTTGTACCAACGACGTACTATAAAGATCGAAAACAAGAAATTAATATTTCTAATAAACAGATGATGACAGTATGATTTTTATAAAAATATCAAAAGTTGTTCCCTTACAGCATTAGAGCAATAATAGGCCCGGTTTACATTTTGAGAAGTGACAAGTGAGAGTGGCAAGTGCAACAACTGACAGATGACAAGTGCTTAGCGCGTATTTTATTCCCACTTATCAGTTGTCACTGCCTGTTCACACAAACTAAGCGCTTGTCATTTGTCAGTTGCACTTGCCACACGCACTTGTCACTTCTCAAAATATAAACCGGGCCTTAAATGATTTAATCTAAATTTTCGCACCTGTACCCAGCTGTGGGTCGTTCGTTGGTAGATTCTTCAATACTTATTTTTAAGCAGCCTGTATATTATAAGCACACTGTATCTGTACAAATAAATAAATTTGTAGTGTCTGTTTGTAATATCAAAATAAGAGCTTTTTACTAAATGCATATGAAAGTATATAAGGTAAATATAACAAAAGAACAATTTTTAAATGTTTTCGTTTGTCTGCGGCTTATCTTTTAAAAGGATGGACCGATTTTGACGGGACTTTCACTAGCAGATAACTGATGTTATATAAGTTATAAATATTTATTATAACGAGTAACTTAAGCTACTTTCAATTTAGAAAAAGAAATAGAATTCCGCGTAAAAAAAAAAAACATGAAATCCAATCGTAATAAATTCCACGCCGGCGAAGTCGCGGGCAACAGCCAGCATTATAAATATATTTGTGGTCTTCAGTTCAGTAGCGTAATGATTATCACAGAGTTTATCTTTTCGAAACGTTCGCAACTGTCAGATAATTTAAGGTCATCAAACGTTTCCACATTTTGGAGAAAAATTTTAAAAACAAAGGCGATTAGAATAAATTACCTCATTGTTGCAAAATCCCACACATCCCAGGATTTTGCCACAGTTGTTTAAAAATTTATTATTTATTTTATGTCGTCCCGTGGAAGTCATAAGAGGCGACAGAGGGAAACTAAACAAGGAGATGGGCAGGAACATCTTGTTAATAACGGCTTAAAATATAAAAATGTATGGGAAGTACCCAAAACATTTTTATTTTGGGTACTTCCCATACATATGTTTTTTTAACCGTCTATACCATCGTGTCTGGTGTCATTGTACGGGTGTTTCAAAAATATTGGAAGTATGGAAAAACTTTTTTTTGATTAGTTTGTCCGTTCGCGAAATATTTAGCTTTAAATTGGTAAATATATTTTTATTAGAGTCATGTGATTTGTTGATTTCATTAGGGTTGCATTATTAATATTCTTAAGAAATCGTAAAATATAATTTAAAAATGTTTATAACTGTGTACATATTATACAATACGCTGTTTTTATATAACCACAAGACGACGCCACAAATATGATCATTTTAGTTGACATGTAAGTAATTTATTAAATCTTTAAGCCTTGTCGATCACTAACACTTATAAGATTTTAATTATATTTCGACTACACCTTAACACGTTCTCAGCGGCACTGATTTATCCGTACTTTCCATTACTGCATTACGAGACGTTTGAAACCTCGTTCTGAACCAGAGGTTGCAGCGGCACGAGGCTTAGTGAACCCCACCGCCCACATGAGACAAAAATCCTTTTTGGCGCCAAATAAGGCGGTTGTACGATTTTTGTCGCGATTATTATTATCAATGAGTTGATTAAACTAAATCTGCCGCCGCCTGTGGGCGGATTAGTTTAGATTCTATAGGTAAAATAAAATGTGAGGTCTTATGTACCCCATACCGCACTGAAAAAGGGCAGTTTTTCATATTGTTTAGTGATGGGAAAAATATCGATTTTATTTAATTGTACTTATGGATGCTTTTTATTAAAACATGTCAAAGAATAATATTTTTGCAACCGATACATTCTGTGAGAATTTTCTCTGCTTTTTTGTCAGCCTCACGACTTGATAAGAACGTGCGAAGTTTTTCGTAGCATCCTACACATCTCCTCTTCTTTGATCTTTTTTCGAGATGATGTGGATTGTTTGGAGTGGGTTCTGAAAATAAAAAGAAAACTGATAGTGTATTTTTGAAGCGAGTTTAGGTGTAGCTATTTATTGAAGCATTTCTATACCTAAGTATGGGATCGTTATGGCCGGTGTGTGTTTTGCTTTAGTCAGTTGAATTTATTTAATATATACCTACGTAATTATTTCACTTGGACTGTGTATTATTTGTATGGAAACTTACCTGTTTTTCAAATGTCAGTAATTTTGAATTAGATTTACCACCCTATTCCTCTTCATTATCAATCATATTATAATTTATTTTTCTCGGTAACGTTTTGACATCTTATTATATCGTCGTGGGCGCAGCGTTCAACGTTTTGCACAACACTAACCGCGTGAAGCTAGCGTAGGGTGCAGTACGAACCGCCCCAAACGGGTTCCCGCCTTGTCGTGGCGGGGGGGGCTTAGTAGCCGTGGCTTGGTCGCCCGCGGGGAACAAAGAGGAACCCACGTGGCTGGCCCGAGGTGTAGGGCCGGCCCGAGGAGGCCACTCCAAGTGGGCTTGGCGAG